>OY986041.1:8172339-8389839 GCA_963920215.1 Nineta flava | reverse complement strand
TTTTATAAATACGTATTTCGACTACAAAGTAGTCATCATCAGTATGGATTAGTTAATCGTAACTATCTCTGGGATATGGATTCACTATCTCTGGGATGTTGCTTGTTGCGAATTTGATGCGTGACTCACAATGATATTAAAAAGATTATGTCTTTTATACCATTTGACTGAGGGTGTTATCTGACCTGAGGATTATTTGAGTTGATTGACTAACGGCTTAAGTGTGTGAAGACCTATTTATTGACAGTATCCTTTTGTGACTATGTGGCGTTGTTTTTGTCACTAAATTGAGGGTATCGGAGCTAACCTTGATATTCAGGTATTATCCATTTTTTGGAAAATGGTTTAATTTTATTAAATCAGAATTTGGAATTGGGCCATTGTCTGAATTCATTATCTATTTTCTCAATTTGTATATGTAGATACTTTCGTATGCATCTAATTCTGTGGGGTTTAATTTCTCTAAAGACCATATTTTTCTCAACGAATGCAATATTGTAATAGTTACCTTATTTAATTTCAATAATTTTTACTTACTAACCAAAATAGACTTAATTTCTCAGTTTTGACATTCTTGTTTCCTCAGGTATCCGATTTTGTTAATATAAATGTTGCAGATGGATTGTTTAATCCGCTGTTTTACAAAACCGGTAGTTGTTTTACGTAACAACTACGTTATGTAAAACAACTGAACGACATTCAGCTGGATTGTCATTGCGATACGTTTTACAAAACTGTTCACGTTTAGACGTAATGCAGAATAGCTTATCTGTAGTCACAAAGAGCGTTTTGATATAGAGAAATATATAGAACGCCTTTTATTACGGGGCCCAAAAACACACAAACCCGACCAACTCGAAGTATGACCGATGAAGTCAAAGATTGTAGTACTCGGTTGTAATAGTTACCTGATTTATATTTAATAATTTTTGACACTATTTCTAAAATATATAGAACTTGTTAGGAAAAAGGACCTTTAGTAATTGGAATTCCATTAGCCCATTTACAATAATTCTAAGCTATGAACTTAAGACTTAAACAATATAGACTGCTAGGTAATATAAATAGATGTATTCATAATAATAATAATGATATAAACTAAAATCTACAATCTGACGTTTCATTTCACGCTGTTTTACATAACGTCTAAATGTTGACCCGCTGCATTGATAAATGCAAAACGTTTAAGCAATATTACGTGTTAAAGTTCAGTAATTATGTAAAACCGCTAAACGTCATTCAGTTGTTTTAATAACAGAGTTGTTATGTTAAGAAACTAGCAGTTTTGTAAAAAAGCGGATTCGACAATCCATCTGCGACATATAGATTCCCAAAAAAAAATTCGCTAATATAAATAATTTTAATATCATAATAATCAATATTAAAAATGTCGCCAGTTTTCGTTAATTTCACATTCATTATAATTCCTTCCTCACCTACACTTAAAAAAAATTTGTTGTGGATATTAATGAAACTCTCTGAATAAATCATTACAATCATATTTATTACATTGACATGAAACGGTTTATAAAATTGATAGTAACACTTTAATTGCTTTAAGAAGTTCTTGAATACCCAATACTACACTTTTACCTCCATCTCCCTGAAACAAAAACGAAAAAAGATTTATTAATACTTAAATATAATATGTGTGTGTGTCAGCTCCGACGCACGATGGTGTTTACTCCTTAAGAACTATTGTCATTGCCCCATATATATTGTCCATACTAAATTAAATATTTAATTATAGGTATTGCTCATACAAATTTATATAAACTACACTAATAATTAAATGTCCAATAAATAGAAAGCGCACATGTTCATATGTATATATTGTACATATTAATCATACTAATACATGAATCATATTAATACATGAATTATTAAACTACCTAGCACCCACGTGTTTATCGGATGTTCCGGCACTATTATCTACACCAGTTTCTTCCATAGTTTATATAATTTTCACTTCACTTTATGTGAATGTAATTATCAATATTAATAAACCCCAATAATAATATTAATTATCGAAACTTTACAATGTTTATATAAATAAACTACACTAATAATTAAATGTCCAATAAATAGGAAGCACATGTTATATTGTTGTAATGAAAATTAATGAAATAATTTTTAAGACCTCAGCACAATTTGGAAAAGAAATTCACGTTAGTTTTAAATTCAGTCCGAAAGGAACAGTAGAGCGGTTTGATGTTACCATTGTTGAATTAATCATTGTTATAACTTAGTATTGTTTGAATAAACAAATTGTTGAACAAAATTAAGTATTTTGTTTGTGTTGTTTCGAGTATTCGAATCTGTAGTAGATTCAACAGTGCTCCTTTTTTTAAAATTAATAAGAGAGCCAAGATACCGCGACAATATTATGTACAATATATACCATATTAATACTGACTGACTGAGTGCAGTGAAAGACATACACAGCAAAACCTGTGTACGACTCTTATACAGCGAGACATGATTTTGACTGACTGATTGACAGACTGAAATATCGTAAAAAATATCGTATAAAGAAAGAAAAAAACACAAAATATAAAATATCTCTCTTAATATTAGGATAATTGAAAAATGCGTGAGGAATAAACTTGTAGAAAATAAAATTTGCTACAATTCATCACCTTATTCATCACCACATTTTTGCTCAAACTCTAATGTGTACAGAGATATTAAGGAATTTAATTTTCAATCTTAAACCGTCAATATTTCTGTAAATATTAGCGTAACACAAAAAATAATAAGGCACAAAATTACAGTAAAATTTTGTGGCTACAACTATACTTCTTATAAATTTTTCGATTTTTCAAATATTAAGGGAGACATGTCAAACTTTGTGTTTCCCCCTTCCTTTAAACCCCTTTTTCCCCTTGTCCGATTTTACTCATTAACGAACTTGACCTTTTGAATACCAAAAGCGCCTCAAATACCAAATTTAATTTAAAAATTATCAAATTATTCCGATAAAATGAAAACTGTGACCGCTAGAGTGATTACAGACAGATATATATATATATATATATATATATATATATATATATATATATATATATATATATATATATATATATATATGTATATATATATATATATATATATATATAAATTTTACAGATGCGAAATTTTGAATTCGGTACGGTACTCTATTTCCTTATAGGAAATTCGCTAATATTTCATGCATTTATCGCCCCAAAACTTTGCGCATTAGCCTACAGCCTACCCAGCCTAATGATAAATCCAGGCCTGTTAAGAAGGAGTATTTAAATGAAAATTTACACAATAAACTACACTTACCACTTGATGCAAAACAGGAACAGCATCTACATGAAATGTTTGTAATACAATTAAACCGAAAATTAGAACAAAAATTAATGTAAAATGCATTTTTGATATTTTTTTTTGTTTGTTTTATTATTTTTGCTATTACTTTTAATCCAATTATTTTACACTAAAATCGAATTGTTTAATTTTGTTGGTATTGTGTAATATCCTTTTATAGGAATTTTTATAAAAACATAACATTGTTCAACAACGTAATACATTTTATTAATAATATAGAGGAGAGTGTGCAAATATACACAGCAAATCTAAGGTTTTCATTTTAATACACTTTAAGCAATGAATTGCTTATTAAATTGTGATTTTTGCCCCAATTTCCTAGCTGAAAAATTTTTTGTATTTTATAAATACATATTTCGGCTACAAAGTAGTCATCATCAGTATATGAATTAGCTAATTGTAATTATTCTCCGAGGAGATGTTACTTGTTGTGTTGCTAATTTGGTGACGGCCTGCACACAGATTTTTAGTATGTGCGCAATTTATACTTTCTAAGTATCTATCAAATTGCTATGTCTTTATGCCTATATTGTTGTAATGAAAATTAGTGAAATAATTTTTAAGACCTCAGCACACAATCTAATTGCAAAAAGAAAATAATAAGGAAAATAGTTCTAGATCTAAAATTATTTTATTAAAAAAAATAAATAAAGATATAATACATAAATGCTTATTATCGTATAACTTATGTAAGTTTTACATTGGGTTACTAACTTTATTGGGATAAACAAGATAAGTTTTTTTATAAATGTTTTTTTTGAATCGTCTAAACATGTTGTTGCGACGGTATATAAAGCCGGTGCCTAACCCAATTTAAGTCTGTTCTTAAATTCAGTCCGAAGGGAACAGTAGTGCGGTTTGCTGTTACCATTGTTGAATTAATCATTGTTAAAAATGAGTATTGTTCGAGTAAAAATAAAAAAATTATTGAAGATAATTAAATATTTTTTTGTTTCTTTTTGTTCCGAGTATTTGAATCTGTGTAGATTCGACAGGGCTTCTTTTTGGTAATGAAAAAGAGAGCCATGATACCGCGACAATGTCTATGCCTTTAAAGAGTTGAAGCACATAAAACAAGTTGCAACATTTAATGGCTTTGATCCAAATATAATTAAAAAAATATAATTCGAAAAACGAAATTCAAATTCTTAAGAAATAGTTCAACAACTTTGACGCAAGAACAAGACAACGCCGAAAAGAGTAAATGGTGCAAATTAACATATTTTCGACCATGCGTCCATAAAATAGCAAAAGATTTCGGAGAACAAAATTTGAAAATAGCTCCCATCAGTAGAACTAAAGTGAAACACCTATTTGGAAATCCAAAGGACAATATTAACAACGAACAACAGTCAGGAATTTATTGCATTGGATGTCAAAATTGCTCGAAGAAATATGTTGGACAAAGTAGACGACAAATTGGGATAAGATTCAAAGAACATATGGCACACATAAAATTTGGTAGAAAAGATAAATCAGGTGTAGCCGCTCACGTTATTGAAAATAACCATAAAATCGACAAATCTAATTTAAAACTTTTAAAATCGGTACCGAACCCCGCCGAAATGGATGCATATGAAAGCATCTACATTCATAAACTTCGAAATGATACAATGAATTTAGACAAAGGTCCTATTCCAAATTCCGATTTAATAAGATATTCAGAATTAAAGTTGAACTGTTAAGATTAAAACTGATCTTGAAATTAAAACTATTTGGTTTCATGATTTAGTTTGGTTTTTTCAATTTTTAATTTTATTTTTATTTTGAGATTCTTAACTGTCAAAATCACTTCCGATGTAACGAAAAAATTTCAAAATTAAGATTGAATTGTTGGAATTAAAACCAATTTGGAAAATGGAAACGATTTAGTTTCGTAAATTAGTCTTATTTTTGTAATTTTAATATTATTTTTGAGAGCCTGAACTTTCAAAATCACGTGGTCCAATACTTCAATATCATTGGCCAAACATTGGCCAATCACTTAACACGTGATCGATGCTGATTGGTTGACATAGCAATTTGATAGATACCTAGAAAATATTAATTGAGTACGACCGTCACCAAATTAGCAACAAGTAACATCTCTTCGGAGAATAACTACAATTAGCAAATTCATACTGATGATAATTACTTTGTAATCGAAATACGTATTTATAAAATACAAAAAAATCTAGGAAATTGGGGCAAAAATCGAAATTTAATTCGAAAAATCCTAGAGTTCTCTTTGATATTTATATTGAAATGCTTTTAGTCACCAAGTAAACGCTAAAATGGTTTTTGATATAATGTAAACATCTTAAACGTCTAATTTTAATAAATACACTAAATAATATTATTTATATAAATATTTAAAAAATAAAAATATTTTAATTTGATTTGATTTTAATATTTACGGAATCGGCAGGTTTTTGAAATTTCTCTTCAACTTTCTGTTTTATAATAGGAAAGAAATATTTACGATTTTAATGCTCTAATACTTAGCAAATAAAATAAGTGTTCAAATGTAAACTTGATATCCATCCCAGTTATTATAAATGCAAAAGTAACTCTGTTTATCTGTTACATTTTCACGGCTACACTATTGAACCAAATTTGGTGTGAGGAACGCTTGAACCTAGAAAAGGACTTTATTTAAACTCAACGCTTTAAGGAGTCGAATAGGAGATGAACGATTATATGGGTCATAATATTAGTTAGTTCCTATTATGTAACGTCTCATATGAGACTGAAATAGAAATTTGTTAAATCAAATAGGTAGTGTATGTGCTATTATTATTTCTATAGAAATATTTTCATCCATACTTTATGATTCAATAGTTTCGGCTTGGCGTTGACGAGTGAGTGAGTGGTGTTTCGCTTTTATACGCATAGAGAAGATTATATTTGGATGGTGTGATGCAAAAAAGAGTTAGCCCACAGGTGGCTGCTTTTGAGATAAATGGCTTCAAAATCAGTAGTATGGTAGCTGATAAATTTGTATTTGATTTGGTTATGAACAACTGATTGGACTGCTCATTTGACACATTGTAGGGAACAACGTTTTCTTCCAATAGTGTGGGATAACTCTAATTTTCATGTTTGGTGGGTTGAATGCTTTTTGCATAAAAAATAAATTATTGGTAGAAAATAAATTAAGGATACTGTTACAAGAAAATTTCCTGAAAATGATTTTGCTTTTGTGTGTCATTAAATCACTTTGAATTGTATTTTGCATTAATATTCTTAGGACATTTTGAGCATTTTCCTCGAATGAAATACAATATAATGGGAAGTTTACATTAGTGAAAATTGAATAACACGTATAGACAAATTCCGTTCATAAATTTATTACTTATGTATATATACTTTTTATTGTTTGTATGAAATATAAATAACAAATTACCATACTGTTTTTCATGATTAATAAAAATATTATTATATATATTTATGATAAGCAGTGTCGTAACTAGCAGAGAATGTTTTTTTTTTGTCTTTCCTTTTAAGTAGGCTACAAACTCCGCCTACAAAATATTTTGCCTACAGACGTGCAACAAAAATTGGGGATATTATTTTATTACTTTATTACTATATCTTAAAAATTCAATCACTTGTCATCTTGACTCTATCTATCTCTCCGCTAACTTGGTGACAGTTTCACTTGGTGACAGTTGGCTGAAACTATCACCAAGTTAGTTAGAGTAACATATCCTGAGACAATATAAGAGTAATTTTAAAAAGAGTAAAATTAACAGGAATAAATGTGAATAAAGAAAATTTTAACAAGAATAATTTCAATATAATTTAAAATTTATTATATTTTAAAATCTAGTATATTTTAATTTAGTTAATTTTCTATTTATTTTTATTTTTGTCTATTGATCTCGACTTTCTATCTATTTCTAATTGTCAAAGAGTAAATTACGACTAGCTAATTTATACAGATGATGACTACTTTGTAGTCGAAATACGTATTTATAATACAAAAAAACTGATCTAGGTAAAGGGGGCGAATTTGAAATTTTATTTCAAAAACCTAGAGTTCACACTAATTATCATTCGAAAATATAATGTTTATCTATCCCATTTAATTTGTAGTTTATTTTTATGTGTCTCTACAATTTTTTCAAGTTTGTTGTGTGCAAATACAGAATACAAAAAATAAAGTAAATAAAGTATAAAAATAATAAAGTATAAAGTAATTTTTGTAATAAAACATAAAAAATATTAGGAAAACATAAAATTTTAGATAATATGTTGCAAATTTCGCTATACATGACCAATTTGTAGAACAACATTATACTCCTCCCACAAAATATCAAGTAGAGTGGAAGGAATTTTTGTGTATATACTAGGAATTGGTAGGATATGCGGCTGCAGCCGACTATGATAGGGACTATGCCGATATTCATCCCGAGTTCGTGAAGGAAACTGCAGAAAACCTTCACAAGCATAGCCGGTTACTTCGTTCTTGTCCATACGCCGACAGTTTAGTCAATTAACCGCCCCTTTTTTTTTCTTAATAATTGACAAACTGCCGATGACGGGATTCGAACTCATAATCTCCCAGTTTCCAAGTAGGCATACTGCGCAAACATAACGCCTTAGACCGCTCGGCCACTTGGGCTGGTTAAATGGTTTTTAAAATAACTAAGATAAAAACTGGTTTTTATCTTAGTTACGCCACTGAAGCAATGGAATAAAAATAAAAATTTCCAAAGTGTGTGTGATATTTATAGCTTCTTGAGAGATACGTAGAAAAATATTTTTTTTTAAATGCTGGATAAATTAATTTTCAGATTGTTTACTTAGCCCTTCGGCGTAAACTGCGAAGAATATTCGCTGCCTCTTTTTAAACCGTGAAGCTTTCTCGCTTCGTGCCAACTCGGTTTATGGCAAGAGCTGTCATGTAAGCAGTATTAAGGCAAAGTTTTCAAAAAGAGATTGGAAAAATTTTGAAAAACTGGCAAAATAAATGTGATGCCCTTATCCATAGAATGTGATGTGATATTTCATTTACGGTGTAAGAATTCGTAGAACTTAAAAAATAGAACAAATATTACAAATAATTAAGTTAGTTGTTTAAATACTTAGTATACACTGAGGTCGACATCCTGATTTGTTTATTCTATTTGTACACATACACACAGATATTAAAAATATGACCTGTATTATACCAAGGTACTACATTCAGGTGTAGTCATATGCTTCTGTAATCTAATTACAGAAAGAGCATAAATTATATCAAGCTCAGTTCTCAGTTTATGGAAAATAGTTTCAAAGAAAGCTTCTTTAGTTTTAAAAGGGTACGTGTTTTAGCAAATTTCCTGAAAGGAAATAGAGCTATAGGTCTCGTACCGACTTCAATATTCTGTAATTTTGATTCTATTCATTTTTTCTGTTACCCTAATATTTACAGAAATATTGATGGTTTAAGACTGAAAATAAAATTTCTCAATATCTCTGTACACATTAGAGTTTGAGCAAAAATGATAAGGTGATGAATTGTAGCAAACATGATTTTCTACAACTTTATTCCTAACGCATTTTTCGATTGTTCTAATATTAAGAGAGATATTTTATATTTTGTATTTTCTTCTTTCTTTATGTCCCCCTTTCCTCTTAACGTATGTCATTTATTAATAAAATTGGCCATGCAAATACTAAAATCATATATGACATTTCATTTCAATCAGACTAAAATTGTGACCGCTAGAGAGTGATTTATGTATTCAAAGGAAATTCGCTAAGTTGAAGCAGCTCCTGCGTAACGAATTTTTTATATTTAAACATAATCTTCTATATGTTATGGGAATGCCTGAGTATACAAATTACCAAATTCTTACCAACTATTATTCTAACCCAAAACTCGTATGTTACGGATGTCTGATCTCTGATAAAAGAATTATTCGAAGAAAAAAATGTACATGTTACCTCTTGCACATTTTTAGAAACGGAATTCTAAAAAAATGATACGCATAAATTATTTTAAAAATAATAATTTTATTATATTATTTAGTTGTAAATTTGAAATATTGCTTATCGTAGGTCGGGCTCACTTATCAACCTAGTATATGTTGTGCATACTAAGTTGTAATCTTTTGTTATGACTTTATATTACTGCGTTATCATAAGGCTGAAAATACACATTCGACTTGATAGCACTTATGAATGCTACTTTCATTCACACTTCATTTTCAAAATATATATACAGAGAACATATTTGAGTCCAGTACTTAATTACAGGATGAATAGTGCACGATCTACAAGATGTCTCTCATGCAAAACTATTTCCATATTTTTAGAAAAAATCCATCAGCCAAGTAGCCGCGCTTGTTAAGGCGTTGTTTCTACTTGGAACTGGGAAGTTATGGGTTCGAATCCCGACACCGGTAGTTTGTCAATTAAAAATTAATGAGTCGGTTGATTGGCTAAACTGTCGGCGTATGGACAAGAAAGAAGTAACCGGCTATGCTTGAGAAGGTTTTCTGCAGTTTCCCTTCACGAACTCCAGATGAATATCGACATAATTCCTATCAAAATCGGCTGCAGCCGCACACCTACCAATTCCGTGTCTGCATAGGAATTCCTGATCCTCCACTCACATGATAAAAATGTAAAGTAAAAATTAATAAAGGTTGAAAAATAATGATGTGGGTGGCCTCTGTTATAGACCGTCGTGTCTCAAAAACGAAGGTTAAACCCCATTATTATTATTATTATTATTATTAGATGTGTAAAAAATAGACTATAAATTTTGCATTCAATAAGTCATTAATTAAAGAAAATCTATTATAATTAAAGGGTTTAAAGGTAGGGGAATACATAAAATTAGGTATGTCTATCTTACTACTGGAAATATAAGAAAATATATAAGAAGCAAAGTTATAAAATACTAATTTAACTACTATTTTGTTTCTTATCATTTTTCGGTTACTTTAATATTTACAGAAATATATATACGATTTAAGACTGAAAATTAAAATCCTAAATATCTATGTATTTAAGTTCGAAAATAATGGCCAGGTATTGGATTGAAGTAAAGATGATTTTCTACTCTACCTTACATCTCTTAAATTTTTCGACTTTTAGCGAATTTTCTCCAAAGGAAATGCAGCTATTGTTTTTATACCGATGATGGAATTTTGTAAAAATTTCTTCAAATGTCCATCGAACTTACCTACTAGATGTTAAAAATTACTATCGCTAAAATTTGTATATATGTATATATCAACATATCTTTAAGTTTATGTGTCTGTGGACTCTAGCGGTCACTGTTTGATCCTGAACATCAACACCTGGTTAGAGTGCGAGCACGCTGAAACCAACTTCTTCCTCACGCCATAGCTGTTTCCTGGCCATGGCTGTTTCAACAAATACCTGCACCAGTTGGAAACCAAAAGCAGTCCAACCTATTTGTACTGCCCCAAGGAAGACGGAAGTTTTCCACACATTTTTTGTCTGTCAAAGATGGTCCCAGGAAAGGAACACAGCCTGGGAGACGATTGGAGAATCGGTGATCCCTGACAACGTCATAACGACCATGACAAAGCAAAAGGAAGCCTGGAATACCATGATGCACTACGCAGAAGAAGTCTTGAAAGCTAAAAGAGCCAACGAGTCTATGGTCGTATGCGCTTAACAGTGCACTCAGGTCCAGGCTGAAGTAATGCGAGAACGGTTTCCGATCTGGGCACCTTTCCACAGGAAGGGAGGAAAGAGGTTGGTTTTCGTCAGTAAAAATCTGACACTACCAACAAAATCTGACACCAAACTCAAAGTTTTAGACATGTAACTGCGTAATGGGGCAGCATTTATAATAATTGGTCGGAATGGTAACTTGTATATGTGAATTTTAATTATTTCCTGTAACAGTGGCGCTTTTTATTAAAAATTGGGTACAGTATTTTTATTGCAGTATATGCTTTTCCAATGACATAGAAAAAGCATTATTCCAGAGGATAGTAACTAGCAAATGTATATATGGCATGCGGCTAGCACGTACGATATACTGTGGTCTGTGATAGGGACATGTGAACGGTAGGAGAACCACCCTATGTCAAGAAAGGAATAAAGAAGGTGTACAGTTGAATCCAAAACTGAAGAAGGGACCGGAACGGGAATCTACGGTGAAAAATCTATAGCAAAAATAAGCCACAACTTGGAGAAATATGCCACGGTCTTTCAAGCAACAGTCTATGCCATACTTGCTTGCGTCCGTGAGAACCTACATAGAGGCTACATAAACCAGAACGTGTGTATTCTCTCGGACAGTCAAGTTGCTCTAAAAGCCTTGCCTGGAACTAAGTTCACCTCAGAAATTGTCAAAGATTGTCTGGAGAAGGGAGTCGGAATTCCCTTCATAGGCCCGGAGCCTATTTAAGGATTCCAAGGACTGCATGTAAACAGGTGATCAACAAGTGGTCAAATTCTAAACACCGCGATCACTGGGAAAAGGTACCGCGGCAGGAGCTCGGAAAAATACTGCTTTATAGCGCAACCAAGAGGCTATCTCTCGATGCACTGAAACTGAACAGGATACAACAACGGAGGGTTACCGGATTCATTACCGTGCATTTTCCCCTTTAGAAGCATCTGCACACAATGGGACTCCATTATTAATGCATTATTAAGCATACTTTATTAGAAGCACATGTATTCTCGGCCGAAATAATGAAACCATAAAACATTATACAAACAGCTAATAAAAAACTCCTTTGCTAATAAAAAACATCCATTTCGCAAATGCTGCGTCAATTTATCGAATTTCCTTAGAATAAATACACTACTTCACTTTTCCAAACAGATCTTATTTAATCTTTTATCGTGACTCATTTTTTTTGCTATAATACTTACGAGAAAAACACTCTATCAATAAATTTTTTTTTAAATTTTATTTAACTACTTATAGTTTATATAGTTTATTATAGTTTCTTAGAAACAAATATCTTTGTATCTATTTTCTTTATATATTTCCTTCTTCCGAACTGTAATGTAATAGATATGAAAAGAAATTTCATACTAAAGTTGTTGGAAAGTTTCGCAGGACAGACTGATTGAACTTATCATGTGTACTATCTTTTCTGAAAATTGCATTCCCTAATTAAGTGGACACCGTTTCCGTTCCTAGATATGAATATATTTAAAATATAAAAAATTTGCGTTTCGAACTGTCAAAAAATAAATTAAATAAAAATTTATGAATAGCCAAAATATAAGTTTTTATATCTCTAACTTATACAGTGTGTCTACTTAAATTGGTTCCATATGGAAAACTTTTTTATTATAAGGTTTACGAAAAAAAGTTACCCTTTATAAAAATCTCTGCATTCGAAAATATTAATATTCAGCTATTCACTTTTGACATCGAATGTATAGGGTGTCTAAAAATTGAAAAAGTTTGATAGGAATGTTTTGACCACTTCAATTTTAAATTAAATTTTGTATATTTTTGTTCTAAATGCAGACCATATAGAACAGATTATACGGGAAACGGTTCAAAAAATCACTCCCGAGATATGTAGGAGTGGATTTAAAGAATTTTGTAAAAGAACAATTGCATGTATGGAACGCGAAGGTGGATACGTTGAGGCAAAAACGAACTGAAAATAAGTGCTGTTACTTACGTCAACAATAATAATTGTATTTGTAATGTAATGCATGAAAAATAAATGTTCTGTATTCATTATTTTGTTACATATCATTCATTAAATGTTTCAAATCAGCAAATAAACATTTTAAGTACGATGACTGGTTAATTAGAATAACAGATAACGTGTTTTATAAGTAGGATTTGCAAAATTTAATTTAAAATTGAAGTGGAAAAAAAAATTCCTATCGAATTTTTTCAATTTCTGCACACCCTGTACATTCGATATTAAAAGTAAATAGCTGAATGTTAATATTTTCGAAAGCAGAGATTTTTATAAAGGATAACTTTTTTTCGTAAACCTGATAATAAAAAAGTTTTCCATATGGAACCAACTTAAGTAGACACACTATATTGAACGATATACAGTGTTTTGGTAAAGTTTATAGTTTCTTCAGAAATGTTATGAACAAAATTTTAATTACTAAAAAACATTTCCAACTGTTAAAATTTTGAAAAAAATTAATATTTGACAAAAATTTCCTATGCTATATTCGATATAGCATATACTTTCTTTGGTAAGCATTGGATTGATTCATTTCATTACTCGTGGGAGTTATAATGAAGAATGAAACTATAACACAAAAAATAATTTAAATAATTATAATAATTAAGGATGTACGAGCACTGGCGCTTCAGAAAGGTTAAGGCTGGATTTTTTTATAAGGTTTTTGAAATCGAAAAACTCTCTCATTATTAAAAATCGAAAAACACTTAAGATGTAAAGTTGTAGAAAAGTAGTTTTACTATAATTAAGTTTCTTATCATTTATTTTGTTTCTCTAATATTTACAGAGATGGCGATGGCAAAATGGCGATTTATAATTTCCACATTAACCCCTATGATATGGATATCAAATGAAAGGGCTTGATGAGCGAAACACAGAAAGTAAAGAGACGCCTATATATATCCAATATTGCGGGCACCGTAAACTTATAACAGCTTATTTTAAAAAATTATTATTTTTTATATCTTGTTTTAACATGTAATTGAAGTGCATACAAATCAATTATAAAAGGTTCAGGAGGCTACAGGGGATCTTGAATTAATTATTTAATGTTAAAGTTCGCGTTTTAATCCATTGCTCTTATCGAAAACCCAGTGAGCGTTGACATATTTTAATAAGTTTCACTTGAAATAAAATAAGACGAATAAAAAAAACCTTCGCAATAGATAATAGAAATATTAAAATTATGGGCCTAAAAAAAAGAAATTTAAGAAAGAACTGAATTTCCGGTAAATTTTATTTCTGTCGGCAGTAGCTTCATTACCCGAATATCTTTTATTTAGGCCCACGCCTTAAATTAAATTTTAATTTTAACAAAAAATAATAAACTTCATTGGATGAACTTCATTTTATGAATGTCCTATATAAGATTTTGAGGAATTTTATAAATTGATTATACATAGTGCTCGTACATCCTTAAGATTAAAAGACAAAACATAAAATTTAAGGTTTAAAAAACATACTTTTATTGTAATATGCACTAAAAATTGTAAAATAATTTAAAATAGAATAGAATAAAGAGATTGACAACAAAATTATTTTTAATGTCAATAGAAGCTTAGGGTGCTCTCTGCTTACGTCTTCATAAGGGCTCTATTTTTACAAAAGTAAGTGGAGAGCACCCCATGCTTATTTTTTACATTAAAGTTAATTTTGTTGTCAATCTCTTCTATTGTATTTTAAATTATTTTTTAGTGCATATTGTAATACAGCTATGTTTTTAAGTTTTTTTAAACTCTAAATTTTATTATTCGCATAACATCGTTGTGCAGAGCATCGATATATACGTCATTAAGTATTGATGATAAGTTTTGAACCAACATAACACATCAACACTTGATAAAAGTTTTGATATCTGATGCTCGTATATATGTATATTTATTTTTATATATATATATTTATTTATTTATATATATACATATATATATATATATATATATATAAATATATATATTAATATATATATATATATATATATGTATATATATATAAATATAAACATATATATATATATATATATATATATATATATATATATATATATATATATATATATATATATATATATATATTTAGGAAACAATGTATATAAATCATAAAATTGTTTCCTAGCTCTCCATTATACTCTACTGCAACTAAATACCTTATTTTATATCTGTCTAAACTTTCACAATACACAAAAGTTTATATGAAAAACCACAAAGTTTATACGAAAGTAACAAACAAAACCAAATATAAATTATATTCTATGAAGTTTATGATCCCATCAAAAATAAAAATGTAAAAGGGACCTTGTTTTACTTTGTTCTTACATATACTGGCGAAAACGGTTGTGATATCTTCGAAAAGATTTATCTACCACAAGTTTTTCCTCAATAGCTATTAACATATTTTACTTGGCATATAACAGTTTTATTCCTACCAGGCGAAGCAAACATACAAAATCTTCTAATTGTCTCTTTTACAATTTGGGAAAGGAGCTAATCAGATTTTGGGTCCCATGGAACAGCTCCCCTCCCCATTTGCAATTTTTATATATCTATCTATATCTATATATATACAGGGTGAATCGAACCAGGTGCATAATAGCATACGCCTCCATTTCTTTCTATGATGCTCCCCTTCTCCAATAAGATCCAATTGAAATCGATAAACAGATCACCTCCCCGAAACAAACGAAGACCACTCGTGATTGGGTCAAAGATATGATAAACACCAAAGCACTCAAAGTGGAGTTCTAGGAGAATATGTGGTAAGTGATAGGAATATTATTATTTTTTCATTAATAAAATAATATTTATGTTAACTTATAATTTCAGAAGAAAAAATAATAATATTCCTATCACTTACCACATGTCCTCCTAGCACTCCACTTTGAGTGCTTTGGTGTTTATTTGTATTTAAGAAATAAATACATTTTCCTGGAAAAGTAAATTTGATATTATTAATAAAATGAAATAATAAATAAATAAATTATACCGTCACGGCGACGCCTGGCAGATGTGAAACACCGAAACTATTTTGTAAAGAAACTATGAATGAATGGTTTATTAAAGGAAATAAATATGGTATAATCAAAAACAAAATATTCAGATTTTTTTTTAAAGAAAAAAATTATTCTTTATTTAAAAAATACATATTAATTTAACACCAAAAAATTAAAAATTATATAATTTCTTAAAAATTAAAACGACTCAATTCTTTCAATCAGTTACTTAAACTATTATTATTATTATTATTAACTATTTTGTAGAGAAAATATGCATTACCACCTATGAATGAATTTTTGAACCTGGATATGTACCGCCATCTACGAGCATCTTTATAAAACTGATTTGTTTTATATAATATCGCCTATGAACAACTTGTTGATCGCGTGGCTAGAAAATTTCAACAGGACAGTGCCAGGTAACAAATGGTAACAAACCGTCCAACTCGCCGCAATTAATGTTATCGTGTACGATCTCTGTATTGTCGAAAAGGGTCAATAAATTTATTATTATTATTATTATTATTTTATATATAAATATATATATATATATATATATATATATATATATATATATATATATATATATATATATATATATATATCTAATATATAAAATTCTCGTGTCGCGGTGTTTGTAGTTAAACTCCTCCGAAACGGCTTGATCAATGTTATATGTATATTCGGTAGGTCATCGGTCGTAATCTATTTTCATACCCCTAAGTGATAAGGGTGGTCCACCCCAAAGTATTTTTTGGGGTGGACCTATTTTTTGGAAATTTTTATATATTTTTTGTCACCAAATTAGTAACAAGTAACATATCCTGCGACAATATAAGAGTAATTTTAATAATAGTAGAATTAACAGGAATAAATGTGAATGAAGGAAATTTTAACAAGAGTAATTTGAATATAATTTAAAATTTATATTATTTTAAATCTAGTATATTTTAATCTAGTTAATTTTCTATTTATTTTTATTTTTGTCTATTGATCTCGACTTTATATCTATTTCTAATTGTCAAAGACTAAAGTACGACTAGCTAATTTATACTGATGATGACTAGATTGTAGTCGAAATGCGTATTTATAATACGAAAAACTGATCTAGGTAAAGGGGGCGAATTTGAAATTTTATTCTTTACATTGACTCCAGATTGGGTCAATTCACAATGTTTTAATTACTTAATCTATTTAAATTCCCAAATCGATACAACATGTACTATTTATTGTATGTTTAATAACTAAAATACCATAATTGTTGATTTTATTTTATTTGATAATTATTACCTACATTATTTGGAAATCAAAACAATAATTGTATACAAATATTGCTGTAAAATAAAATACCCTAGTTAGAAAATATATGTTGCAGATGGATTGTTGAATTCGCTATTTTACAAAGCCGCTAATTGTTTTACATAAAAACTCCGTTATGGACAACAACTGAACGATGTTTAGTGGTTTTGCATAATTACTGACTGAACTTCAACACGCAATTTTGCTTAAACGTTTTGCATTTATTTTGCAATGCCGCGGGTCAACGATTAGACGTTTTGTAAAACAGCGTGAAATAAAAAGTCAGATTGTAGATTTTAGTTTAAACGGGCTAATGGAATTCTCTTTACTAAAGGTCCTTTTTCCTAACAAGTTCTATATATTTTAGATATAGTGTCAAAAATTATTGAAATTAAATAAGGCAACTATTACAACCGAGTACTACAATCTTTCACTTCATCGGTCATACCCGAGTTGGTCGGGTTTTCGTGTTTTTGGGCCCCGTACTAAAAGGCATTCTATATTTTTCCCTATGTCAAAACGTTCTTTGTGGCTACAGACGTAATGTAGAAGCTTTTCTACATTACGTCTAAACGTTGGTTGCAATTTTGTAAAACGTATCGCAATGACAATCCAGCTGAACGCCGTTCAGTTGTTTTATATAACGGAGTTGTTATGTAAAACAACTAGCGGTTTTGTAAAACGGCGGATTCGAAATCTATCTGCAACATATTTACCATAAACTGACTGAAATAACAAATACAAGTTTTTTTTAACAAATTATAAAACCAAATTCAATTGCAAATCAAGTTACCCCATTGATAATGCGCTACAAATTGTTACATGCGCTACAAAAAATTTTTCAACAAATTTATTTATGCTGATTTTGCAAAAATTGCCTAGTGAGTTTTTTTTATAAATAAATTTTGTGATTGCAAATTTTTTTGATTGAAATTCCCTTTACCTAGATCAGTTTTTTTGTATTATAAATACGTATTTCGACTACAATGTAGTCATCATCAGTATAAATTAGCTAGTCGTACTTTACTCTTTGACAATTAGAGATAGATATAAAGTTGAGATCAACAGACAAAAATAAAAATAAATAGTAAATTAACTAAATTAAAATATACTAGATTTAAAATATAATAAATTTTAAATTATATTGAAATTGCTCTTGTTAAAATTTTCTTCATTCACATTTGTTCCTGTTAATTTTACTCTTATTAAAATTACTCTTATATTGTCGCAGGATATGTTACTTGTTACTAATTTGGTGACAGTTTCACAAACTATCTTGGTTTTACGCTACTTAATTGCAGGGGCAGTTAATTGACTAAACTGTCGGCGTATGGACAGGAACGAAGTAACCGACAATGCTTGAGAAGGTTTTATACAGTTTCCTTCACGAACCCAAGATGAATGTCGGCATAGTTCCTTACATAGTCGGCTGCAGCCGCATATCCTACCAATTCTTAGTCTATACACAAAATTCCTTCCACTCCTCTACAATCAATCTATCTTGTCAAAGTTTAATGTTATTTTGATTCTTTCTTCTGAGAAAAGTCCCTATGTCTATGTAATTCCTACGTGACGAATTTCAGTTTTTGTTAAAAAAAACAACTCACCTCATGTTAAAATTATGTGCTGATTTATCTGGTTCTAAAATCACATTGTTTTGTTCGTATGATTTACACAAAAATCAGCATATTTAAAAAAATAATTTGCAAATAAAAAACTGCTAAATGTCTGAAAAATGTACTACTTGTTCAAATATTTTCTTTTGTTAGTTGTTAATTCGAATAATTAAACACAATGTAAATATAATTTTTAATTTGATTAAAATCATAGAATACAACATTTTGAAATTAATGTTATCCATATTCGCAGTATACAACACACCATGAACACATGCAAATAATGTTACCAATGATCACATAGCATGGCAATGCGTTCGACCAAGTTTAAGCTGTAAGTTTGTTTACAGGACAGATTAAAGACGATTTTCAAGCCTCTGTATCTCAAGAACCAGAAAACGATAAAACTCAAAACGTAGCGTGAGAACCACCATTCGATGGGACGTACAAATTGCATCAACATTACAGCTTTAATAGTTTCCAAATTATTTAACCCTAAAAATCGACATTTTGGGAACTGACTGACTAATTCACTCACTCACCCATCATCAATATTCTAGAGTACTTCCAGTTGTCCTAGAAAGTTGATTTGTGGTATGAAGATTGATAGAGAGATTGTAGAGGCTATCCTGGATGGAGCACACTTCGACCATAAGGTCCATTGTGATGTCTAAGGATGTGAGGATGTGAGTGGAGGACAAAGAATTTTGTGTGTAGACTAGAAATTGGTAGGATTTGCGGCTGCAGTCGACTTTGATAGGAATTATGCCGATACTCATCTGGAGTTCGTGAAGGAAAATGCAGAAAATCTTCTTAAGCATTGCCGGTTGCTTCGTTCTTGTCCATACGCCGACAATTTAGTCAATTAACCGCCTCATTTTTTAAATAATTGACAAAATGCCGATGTCGAGATTCAAATCCATAATTTCCCAGTTTTCAAGTAGGCATACTGTGCAGACACAACGCCTTAGACCGCTCGGCCATTTGGTCTGGTATATCTCTCTTACTACTAGAAAAATAAAATGATATAAGAGACAAAGTTATAAAGCATATTACTACAATTTCGTTTCTTATTCGGTTACTTTATTTTCAGAAATATTTAAGATTTAATATTAAAAATTAAAATCCTAAAGATCTTTGTATATATTAAAGTTTGGAAAAAAAAGATCAAGTATTGAATTGAAGTAAAGTTGATTTGCTACAACTTTACATCTCATACATTTTTCGAATTTTCTAATATTAAGAGAGATATTTTATATTATGTGTTTTTGTCTTCTTTGAAATATCTAGACTATATGGATATTACAATTCATGTAATAGTAATGACAAAAAGTAATGATATCCGACAAAAAACATAAATGTGATAGGGACCAAGTTTTTGCACACACAAAATATTGATATCCCAGCAAAAAACGAAAATTTTCCCCTTCAAAAGTAGTGAAATCTATGCAAGGACCACGTTTTTTAACAAAATTGCGAAATGATTGGTATTTATTTTATAAGTTTTTCAGGTGTGCAGGATTTTTATATTTGACTTGATAAGTCAGTCTAAATGTGACACTGTGTTGTGCAAACAAACACACATTTACTTTTGTAATTTTCGTGAGCCCCACGGCTTTGCCCACGTGGAACTATACACTGTAAAAATTCTTGGTCAAGGCGTCATATATTTTGTAAACATCTCGTTTGTAGGAATACACTATATCGATCATGAGCGAGTTCATACTCCGCCTCGCACTGGGCCGATTTTCGGGTGGCTGTGACCACAATATTTTTTGAAGGATGGATCCGCTCCTCGATATCATTACATTTTGTGTGCGAAAACTTGGTCTCTCTCATATTTATTTATTTTTCTTCGGGTAGTAGATATACAGAACATTAAACATATTAAAACTACATTATACAAATATTTTAAATTATTACAAAATCATGTCGTTAGTTTAGTAGGTCAGTAAATAACAGTTGGATACTTTCACAACGAAACTAATTTTCTTTTTATCCAGCTTTCTTTTTATCCTAGAAAAATGCGAGAGTTTGGCAATAATTATAGAATTTTTACTTTAAAAATGTGTTTGATAATGATATTTGGTGAGACGCACGGACCCGGAAATTTTCTTATAGAAATGGGATTTCGGTGTAATTGACTGCTATATTGGAAGGTGCTGATCAATAGTTGTCATAGGTGAGACCTTCAATAATCAATTTAATGGCCTGCCGAGATAAGCAAGATCAATGGGCATCAATCTCAATCTGACCTCAGATTTGCCCTTTTTAGTCACCAGACTTCATAATTCATCTAGAAATGCTTATTATCACGGTATTCAATCTATAATCTATGTATTAAAGGAACGTAATATATACTAATCTCCTGTATTTTAAGGCGCTAACCTGAAGCTGCCTTTATCTTTTTCCATCACATTATAGGTCGTCAAACATGTGGTGCCAAAAGGATGGCGCTCCGTGCCACACAGGGTATGCCACGATGGACGTTTTGCACGAATGGTTTGAAGGCATGGTTATCACGCACGCCGGTGTCGTGAACTGGCCAGCGAGATCGTGCGACTTAGTGCCTTTAGATTTCTGGAGTGGATATCTCACACACACCTTGTTTTATTTACATATACAAATCGAGCGTTCGTATTAAAAGACCCTGTATATGCGGTTACAAAAGAAAACTCATGCAGTTATTCAGAGGAAATTTGGTAAGTTACGCTTCAGCGTAACGAATTTTTAGCGAATTTTTGAAGAGAATGTAGCTATTGGTTTTGTACCGATGAAAGAATTTCGGAAAAATTTCTTCAAATGTGCATCGAACCTACCTAGTTGATAACGAAAATTACCATTACCAAACATTATGTAAATAAATATATATATATATATATATATATATATATATATATATATATATATATATATATGTAAATATATGTAAATTTTTTTATATAGGCTGCATATAATTTAATTATATATTTATTATATAAAATATATTTTATAAAATTTTCAAAAAATGTGTTCTACGCAGAGAGAGAGACAATTATATTTGTTCGAGCAACAAACAAAGACACTATATCATATTAATTAATTAATTAATATGATATAGCCAGCAGGACTACGGTGGCAGACATTGCACTCCTACATTTATAATATTGTTATCTGCCTTTTAAAAATTATTTCATTCAATTGACAGATGAGGGAAGGTTTTCACTAATGCCGGATCTTAGACCATTATACTAGCGGCTTCGACGGGTAGGAATAATACGGATAGGACTAATATGTAGGGAGATGAAACAAAATACAAAAAATATTTTTTTATCGATCCTTACCAAACAGGATCACCCGCTGGGCTAAACTGAAGATTCCCTGAAAATTTCATCAAAATCGGTCCATCCATTTTGGAGTCCATAGGGAACATACATACTTCGATTTTTATGTCTATAGATAGATAAATAAATATAATATACTAATGTAGCTATTGGTTTTGTACCGATGAAGGAATATCGGAAATATTTCTTCAAAAGTTCAAATGTTCATGGAACCACCTAGTAGATAACGAAAATTCCCATCACTAAAATTATATTTATATATATATATATATATATATATCTATCTATAGACATAAAAATCGAAGTGTGTATGTTCCCTATGGACTCCAAAATGGATGGACCGATTTTGAAGAAATTTTCAGGGAATCTTCAGTTTAGCCCAGCGGGTGATCCTGTTTGGTAAGGATCAATAAAAAAATATATATATAAATATATATATATATATATATATATATATATATATATATATATATATATATATATATGTATATTATCGTTAATATCGGTATTGGGCAAAATCGGATCACGTAATAAATAAATTTGTAGTAAATAAATTTTACTACATTTCAATACGCAACCATATTTTCTGTAACTCTAATATTTACAGAAATATCTGCAATTTAAATACTATACCCATAATAATGAACATTACAATAATGTCATCACCATGGTTACTTGATGTTTTTTAATCTTAAATGAATTTTCAGGAAAGAGTGACGTTAATCAATTCAAAAATTCGGTATCAAAATTTCATAGATCTAAAAATTGTTTTTATTTTCTTCAGTTCCTAAGCCTCACCCCCCTTTTTCCCCGTTGGTCGTATTAAATATATAACATTTTAGTAAAAAAGTTTATTAAGATATCTATAATTCCAAATAAAAACTTTTTTACAAAAAATATAGAACCGACGAAAGAAGAAAGTAACTGAAAACCAAAAAATAAAAACTTTTAAACAAAAAATTAAACCTTCGAAAAAAGAAAGGACCTAAAAAGCTAAAAATAAAAAAGACCCTTTTTAGTCTTACACTAATGTAATTACCTAAATAATTTTGAGTCAGCGCCAAACAAACAAAAATTTACTTATAACCGAAAATCAGATTCACTCATCGTCCATTTCGGTGGAGATTTTTTGGCGCCGACTCAAAATTATTTAGGTATTTACATTAATGTAAGACTTAGGTTCGACTAAAAAGGTTCTTTTTAATTTTTTGCATTTCAGTTCCTTTCTTTTTTCGAAGGTTTAATTTTTTGTTTAAAAGTTTTTATATACATATACGGGTTAACTTGAGAACCTCCTCCGGTTTTTTCATCGGTTAGACAAACATTCAAATTGCGCAACGATATTGAGTGCTTTTAAAGTGTGTACACACAGACAATATACAGCGATTATGATATTTGTTCTTAAGTGGAAGCGCTGGGAAGTCTTATTTATTTTATTTTATTTTTTTGTGGCTAAAATTTGAAATTTTTTTTAAAATTTATATGGGACCAACTTTGAAGTACCCTATCCAACAAAAAAAGAATTATCAAAAGCGTACTACTCTGTAAAAAGTTATGCATGATAATACATAAAAAAAAAACAGGTTGAATTGAGTATCTCCTTCTTTACGTCGGTAAAAAAGAAATGGTGCATTTTTTCTGAGGAAATTCGCTGAAACTCCTGTATAACAAATTATTATTATTGGTAATTAATTAATAAAAATTAAACATAAAATGATTATAAATAATGTATATAAAATTATCTACATAAATAATAATATTAAATTTAATTAAAATCATAATTTACATCAAACGTATCAAAATCTAATTTACAAATATTAATATTCACTTGCATAGATAAAACTTGTAATGTATTTAAACCATAAATATTAATTTGATTTATAATAATATCAACATTATTTTTTTTATTATTACAAACATTTACTTGTATTACATTTAAATTATATAAATGTAAATGTGTTTGATTCGATGTAAATTTCATGTATATTATATCGTTATCATCCACTAAATGTTCACCCCTAGCAATACACGTTGCCGGTGATGATGTAGTTGTTGATGATGATGATGATGCTTCATTATTTGTATTTTTATCTTTCGTCATCTTCGTATCCGGAATTTGTCTGTGGTGTAGAAATGGAAAAGGAATTCCAATCAATTTATGATTATTGTATTGAATGTGTTTGGTAGTTTTTTCTTTATCATGTTCTTCGCCATTGTTATCAGTGTTTATCGGTAAATTATTCGTACACTTTAATGCAACAAGTATCGTCAACGGTAACGTTTTTCGTAATTCATCCGCAGTACCTGCTTCTATGTCCATGTACTAGAAAAAATAAAGTTTGCTATCACCATTCTATTTTTAACATTCTGTCAAATGCTTGATATGAAAAATCATACATATCTAGGGATGGAAATCACGATCTCTGACATTCTAGACCAATGCTCTACCAAACTGAGCTCCCTGAGATTTTATGGTTGTGCAATGCATATGGTCTTTCACTATCTTTTTGTTGTTGTTATATTATTGATGTAAAAAACATTTATTGCGGCGGGTTAGATCGTTTGTTACCTGGGAATGGCCTGGCGAAATTTTCTTGCCACGCGATCAACAAGTTGTTCATAGGTGATATTACATAAAAGAAATCAGTTGCTCATAGATGGTGGTGCATATGCAATGTAAAAAACTCATTCATAGGTGGCAATGCATATTTTCTGTATAAAATAGTTAATAATAATAATAATAATAGTTTAAGTAACATATTGAAAGAATAGAGCCGTCGCAATTTTGTGTCTGTGGACTCTCTAGCAGTCAAGTTCGTTAATGGGTAAAATCGGGCGAGGGGAAAGGGAGTTTAGAGGGAGGGGAAAACACAAAATTTGACTATCACCCTTAATATTTGAAAAGTAGAAAAATTTATCAGGAGTTAAGTTGTAGGTACTAAGTTTTACTGTAATTTTGTTTCTTATCATTTTTCTGTTACACTAATATTTACAGAAATATTTACAATTAAAAATTGAAAGTTAAAATTCTAAATATCTCTGTTCACATAACAGTTTGATAAAAATGATCAGGTAGTGGATTGTAGCACACTTCATTTTCTACAACTTTACTTCTTATATATTTTTCGACTATTCTTATATTAAGAGAGATATTTAATATTTTGTGTTTGTTTGACACGAATACATAAAATATATTTTATTGTAAAAAATTTTGAATGTCGTTTCCATAGTAACTATAAACTATAATTGTTATACATCGTTCTATTTTGGCTATTAATAAATTTTGCAAATACTAAAGTCATATCAGATAGGATATTTCATTTTGATCACACTAAAATTATGACCGCTAGAGAGTGATTTATGTATTCTGAGGCAATTCGCTAAGTTGACGCAGGTCCTGCGTAACAAATTTTTTTTAAATAAGATTTTGTATGTTATGTTTTGTTTATTCCGAAAAAAAATGATATAAAATATTCAAAAATTAAAATATGCACTGGAATATTCACAATTATGGGCAAAGGTTATGCCTCTAAAAAAAACCTAAACATTTTGGCCCCGTAAAAAGCCCCCGGTGCAATTACCTCTGTAAATTTAGGTAGAAACCCCTAAGCTGGCTACACCGTGCACATGGCAGATAAATAAACAAAGTATTTGTTTTGGGAGTACGATTTGGCGATCACGCTTTTGCTGCCTACCTAGATGGATAAAACGTCTGTGAGCGTCAAGTCTGTCGTTTGAACTCAACCTTTAGCATGCTTTGTCAGCATAGACAGCGTCAAGTTGAATACTAAAAACACCGCTTGATGGCGCTGAATGTGTATAAGCGCCCAAAACAAATATACCCTACTGTGGAGCGGAATTAGTAACTAAATCATCACATTAGCTGACTTTCCTCATAAGCAAGGTTATTTTACCGTTAAACAAGCAGTAATTAAAGTTTGTATTTCAACTCATTTGTGCATTAATAAACTATATATACTGGTAAATGAGTGTGTTTACTAATTTTCTTAACTATTTATATTGCAAAACTATTATAATAGCATGAACTGAATGAAAATTTATATATACAGAATGGTTCACGACGAATGGCGCTAGTGATGAACTGGAAGAGCTAAAAGAAATAAGAATATTATATGTATGGATTGGAGCGTTACTTTGTGGAACATTTTGAATTTGTAAAAATTAAAAAACAATTCTATATTCCACCAATTTTATTTGTATTCAAAAAATTATTGATACAATAACTGTGACATATGTTTCGTCCATTGCGGTCATTTTCAACACTGTGGAATTACAAACAATATTATCTTTATTTAAGCAAGAAATTTATTAAACTTTACTGTGTTTCAAAACCACGGCAATTTGTTATGTTTGACGGTTTCTCAAGCGATGTCTTTTCCGAAAATGTCAATGGCATCAAAAAGTTAAAGATACAACTTCGTTTGAAAAGGATTCTACAAAGGTAAGGTGGACTAAAATTACAGAAGCAGCAGGATAAATCGAATGCTAAGTAATTTTTTAGTTAAAACTACTTTTACATCTCAAAAATTACAATGTGACTTGAATTAGACTTGAATCAGACTTGCATATTAACATCTCTCCATTTGTTGTAAATTGTTTAGTAGTGTATAGCAAAGCTCTATGGAAGGTTATAGTGTTAAACAACGTGTGCAAATCATCAAATTTTATTATCAAAATCAGTGCTCCGTTCGATTTTCATCTTTAGCGATCAGAAAAAATGAACCACCTGCAAATGCATCTCGAGAATGCATTTGCATTCTCGCACCAAACAGTAATAACTGTTTGGTGCTAATTTCGGTCTGGCGGAATCAACTTCTAAAAGGCTGGCAAAACGGAACGATGTTAAATTGATCTTGGTGCCGGGCCACAGTGGTTTCGAAGGAAATGAAAAAGCAGATGCCTTAGCAAAAAAGAGTGTCGGAATGCCTCTCTTTGGGCCAGAGCCTATTTTAGAAATTCCAAGTACTGCATGCAAACAGGTGATCAACGAGTGGTCAAATGTTAAACACCGTGATCACTGGGAAAAAGTACCGCGGCAGGAGCTCGGGAAAATACTGCTTCAGAGTGAAACCAAGAGGCTATCTTTCGATGCACTGAAGCTAAACAGGATGCAACTGCGGAGGGTTATCGGATTCATTACCAGGCATTATCCTTTGCGGAAGCATCTGCACACAATGGGACTCCATAAGGGGTCCATTATGTGCAGATTGTGTGACGAGGAGGAAGAAGCCACATTCAGCCACATTATCTTTGACTGGGAACTTCTGGGTTACAGCAGATACAAGATATTTGATGCATCTCACCCCGAATATCTGAACCTTCAGGAAGACCTAATAAGCAAGCTCCTGACTATTGCCAACATATGGTAGAAGTGAATCTCGTGGGACTGAAGTAGAAGGGGGAGCACAATGGACTATAAGGTCGAAATGCAATACTTTTTAGACTCGAAGATGTATCTATCTATCTATATATCATCATCCAAAACGAAACTGTCATTGTAATAACTGTCAAAAGCAAGCGCTACAGATCGATGTTAAGCAATTTCTTGTGGCGTAAACTCGATGATATGGATATCAGTGACAGGTGGTTCCAACAGGACGGCACTACGTGCCACAGAGCGTATGCCCCGATGGTCATACTGCACGAACGGTTTGAGGGCATTGTTATCTTGCGTGGCAGTGACGTAACCTAGCCACCTAGATCGTTCGATTTAGCGCTTTAGACTACTATCTTTCGGGCTATCTTAAATTTCAGGTCTATGCGAATAAACCGCAAACAATTGATGCCCTCAAAGTAAACATAACGAACACCAGCCGTCAAATTCAGTCCGATTTATGAGACAAGGTTATCACGTGGCACCAAGCAAAGCCGCAGCGGACATTTTAACGACGTTATATTTCACACTTGAGGATGTTCCAGCATAGTACCACTTTTCGACAGATTTTGTTTTTTTTCACAGACTAAAAATAATGTTTTCTAATAAATCTCAAAGTTTCAGAATTATTTACCGTTTAGAACACGAGATGATAACGTTATAAATAATATCTATAACATATGCACACATAAATATAATTCAATAATATTTTATGGTACAAATAAATTTATGCAATCGTATATGAACGTATTGCAAAATGGAATAATCAAGAAAATAATTTGGATCATGCATCGTCCGTCATATGTACTGCATAATGATATCATTTTGATTGTATTACTTGAAACAGGTAATTAAATTTGTCGCATTGAGTCAATATTTAGTTCAATGGTATTTTAGTCCAAGAGCCCGGAGATTAAATATCTTGTGGATAAGATATATGCACAATTTTGTCTGAGTAAGTAGTACTACTACAGACCTAAAAGACGCCACCTTTAAAATTAGCGAACTTTTCCCACATGCTAAAATATGACGTGCCGTCCGGTTATGATTTAAGGGTTATCTTTTGTCATAAGATACATCAGTAATATTTATACCAAAATAGTGTTTATTCTAATATTTTCTTAGGACAACGAATACATCGATAACTTATTTATTTTAAAAAAAAATTAACCTTGAACTGTTGAGTTACCCATATTGAGGTCGATAGGCTGATGATATTATATTCAATGCCTTAATAAAATTTAAAAAACAATGAATCGTGCGTGATTCGGAACGCAGCGAAGTACTTAGTCATCATAGACGGTATGCAGACATGTTATTAAATTTCATCAAAATCGGTTCAGTAGTTTATAGTTTAAATGTGACACAGTGATGTGCAACAAACACACATTTACTTTTGTAGTTTTCGTGAGCGAACAAATTTTACAGGTTTATTAATACACTAGTGTTCACCCCACGGCTGTATGGAACTGAATCATTAGAGCGCTTTGTCAGTATACACAGCGCCAAGACAAACACTAAAAACAATGCTTGATAATGCTGAATGCGTGTAAGCGTCCAAAACGAACACACCCTTAATATATGTAATATATACCCTTAATATATGTATTATAGAGAAAATTTACAATAATATATACGAATATACTTACATTATGAACTGCAAGAATATGTCCACCAAGTATAAACATAATCCAATCTGCATTCCTTACAGGCATTTGAATTGTTCGCCCACTAGATGATGAATGAAGAGCACCATCATGCGAAGTAATATTATTATCTGGATCTGGTGAAATGAACTGTTCACCGTTCCTGAATTCATACCATACATTAAACTCATACGTTATATTATCATCTATGATCGCTTGATTCGTTGGTAAATAGATATCCATCGGTTCATGTTGTTGATTCGGTGACATAATTTGTACACTTAATAATGCATCACCAATCATATACTGCCGATTCAATTCAAATGTTTTATTATCGTATGGAAAATTGTAGTACATTGGTCGTACTAATGGCCTAATACTGTCGTCTTTTGAACGTAATACCGTATTAAAATATGGTAATAGTTCATAACGACGTCGTATTGCATAAATTGCCCAATCCTGAGTGTTTTTTGTTGGTAAATTGAATGGATCACGGTACGGTTCCAATGATGACAGATAAAACATTGGTAGTGTTGCAGTTAAGTAGTACCAACGTAAACATATCTATAACAAGTGAAAATGATAATTAACTAAGTTAATTGCTTAAATACCCGGTATATACTGAATTTATAAAAAAAAAAGTTTCAAACAAACTTGTTTGTTTTTAAAAAAGTGGCATTTTTTGTCTTTATGATCCGATTTTACCCATTCACGAACTTGACCTTACTTTTCAAAATTTTAGCTCGCTATCTATTGTCGTTTTTGAATTATCGTCTTCACGGACGAACAGCCGTTACAAAGTCGGAACTAAACTTAATATACCCTATCAACTGCCTATCAACTGTATGTCTCATTTTCAACTTTGAGGACAAATTATGAGAAAACTATTGAGTTTATAAAAAAAAATTTCAAACGAAAGTTGTTTATTTTAAAAAGAAGAAGATTTTTTGTTTACGAACTTCTTTTCCATCTCTTACGGTTTCAAAGATATAAATTGTCCCCCTGGCGGGGGGAAACTCGTTCCGATTTTGCCCATCAATAAACTTGACCTTACTTTTTTACTCTAGAACACACAACAAATTTTCAGCTCATTACCTCTTTTCGTTCATAAGTTATCGTGTTCACAGACGGACGGACATGCGGAAATGGCCGAATTAGGCCAATTTATGAACACTTTTGTGAAGCATTTTTGTCAAGGATTAATATTTTCAAGCGTTACAAAGTCGGGAGTAAACTTAATACACCAGTATATTTACATATACAGGGTATAAAAAAACAAAATCGTTAATAATATTTAAAAAAACAGCGGCTCAGGCTCGATTATTTGGTGAAAACTGCAAAAAAAAACATCATTCCAGATACCAATTTAAAACAATACAACAACAACAAAAATAATCCAAATATATTGAGAATAAATAAGTACGTTCCGACATAAAAACCTCATTGTAGGATAACTATGGGTAAATTGAAATATTAAGATCTCCATACACTTCCTTCCAAAAACCTGAAATTCATCTTTGTTGTTCATACCGACTGGAAAGCGTCCAAGGAAAAAACTACTATTTTTCGTAATATTTTTACTTTTACAATTGGATTGTGTGCTGAGGCCTTAAAAATTATTTCACTAAATTCCAATACAAGTGTTTTTAACTGCAACCATGCCTTTGGTATATGAATTTTGGTGGAATATCATAAAAAGGGAGACTATATACATATATATACATATATATATATATATATATATATATATATATATATATATATTCTAGTTACTATGTAGCATGTATGAAAATGTGAAACTGCACGTATTAGGTAAATTAGGAAACTACAGGTATATACAAAAATACAAGAGTATGTTAAGTTTAATCCCGATTTTGTAACGCTTTCAAATATTGATCGCAGAAACAAATGTTCATAAAATGGCCTAATTCCTCCATTTTCGCATATCCCTACATCTGCCTGTAGACACGATAACTCGAAACAAAAAACGAAATCGGATCGTGTTTCCCCCCACTTAGTTGAATAAATATATATCGTCAAAACTGTGAGAGAGTTAATTGTTTTAATGTTCTGTATACACGGAGTTTATTGGAACATTTATGAAACCAAACTCTAATATGTAATAATTACAGTGTTCTGTAATATACAGTAGATGAAGATTTTTCACTTGCAATCAGTTTGCAAGTTTGCTTTTGAACACACTAAATTTCAACTGGATACCTCTGTTCGTTTCCGTCCGATATATAGAGTGGCGCATAAGTAACGTTATGATTTAATTAGTGAACAAATTTTTTGTTTACGTATTTTTTTCAGAATTAACTTTGAAAAACTTGGGAAAATTGGAAAGACTCAGCTCAGAACAAAGAACCAAAGTTGTGCAATTTTATATTGAAAGTCAGCATTCGATTATTCAGACACAAAGTTCCGACAATTTACCGATTGGTTCTGCGTTTTCGGCCACATGGGGCTGTCAGTGATCTTCCGCGTGCTGGAAGACCACGTGCAGTTCGAAATGATGTGAACATTGCTCGGGTGCAATCAAGTCTTGAGGAAAACCTCGAAACTTCCACCAGGCGTCGTTCTCAGCAGTTGGTGATATCTAGGGGATCTTTTCAAAGAATGTTACATACGTTACACCTTTTCCCATATAAGATTCAATTCGTTCACGAGTTAAAACCAAATGATGTACAAATCAGATTTATTAAATAAATCATAACGTTAATTATTCGCCATCCTATATATAAATCTCTCCCAAAGCATTGTACATTTTTACTTTATTGATGCTAGGTCACGAAAATTGTGCAAATAGCCAATAGCATATGGAGAGTTTTTCCTTCTCTTTTTTAGAAAAAAACTGAAACGGCGGACTGTAAGTGAAGGATCAATAGTGACGCTTGAAATTTGTTAGGTTATAGCAGCCATGTTGTTAAAGTAACACTTGTCAAATTTATTGTGAATTGTTTAGTAGAGTATGGAAAATCACCATGGAAGTAAATCATAAAATTTTGTTATCAAAATCAGTGCTTCGCTTGAACATCATCGGCCCATTTTAAGTTGAATGGATGTGTGAACAATCAAAATTGTGGGATTTTTGGCGATACCAATCCATACGAGATACACCTGTGCGGATTTTGGTCTGGCGGAATCATCTTCCAAAACAAATCTGGCATAGACAATTTCTTGTGACCTAAACTGGATGATATTGCTACTAATAACATGTGATTCCATCAGGACTGCGTGCTATAAAGCGAAAGCCACGATGGAAATTCTACACGAACGGTTTGAAAGCATGGTTATATCGCGCGGCGGCGACGTTAACTCCCCACCGAGATCGTGATATTTTACGCATTTAGACTTCTTACTTTGGAGCTATGTATAATCGCAGGTCAATGTGAACAAATCGCAAACAATTGATCACCAAGTATAGCCGCGCAGGACATTTGAACGACGTTATATTTCACACTTTTTACAATAAAATATTTTTTCAAAAAATAAAGTAAAATTGAGTGGATATCTTACCACTTGTACCACCACTTTTCGACAGATTTTGCACATTTTTTTCCCGCAGGCTAAAAATAACGGTTTCTAATAAATCCCGAATTTATTAGAATTTTTGAAATTTCAGAATTTTTGAGCGTTTAGAACGCGAGATAATTAATATCAAAGTTATGATTCTTTCTCACTCTCTCTCATTAGAAGCATGTAAAACATCATGCCCACCCAACTATTACGTAACTAGTAGCGAAATTTGCAACATATTATCTAAAATTTTATGTTTTCCTAATATTTTTTTGTTTTATTACCTAGATTGGTTACTTTATATACTTTATTATTTTTATACTTTATGTATTGATTATAATATATATTTTTGTAAAAATTTTTTACAAAATTCATACAAATAAATAAACTAAAGATACATACAAATAAACTAGTAGATAAATAAACTACAAATAATATGAGATAGATAGAGACAAGATGACAAGTGATTGGATTTTTACGATCACAGTTATAAAATAATAAAGTAATAATTTTAAGTTCCCAATTTTGGTTGCACGTCTGTAGACAAAATATTTTGTAGGCGGAGTTCAATATTCCTGCACAATTTTCCTCGTTTGTAGCCTACTTTATTGAAAGAATCTTTATATGGACCATGTGTTAAACATACCTCTTCATGTAACGTAATATTAAAAACATCAGTTGTGCCACACACAGGTGTTGCATGCAGTACAGAATGTACAAATATACTATAAAATAATGAGTTTGTCAGTTGTTTTTGTAAATTTAACCATGATATTGTTAAATTCTGATTAATTGTTCCAAATAAAATGTTGTTATCAATGTTGTTAAAATAAGTGGAACCACTTAATATGAACTCTGGATGAGTTGTTGTTGTTTCAATATTTCCAGTGGATGAAGTATGTTGTTGTTGTTGTTGTTGTTGAAAATAATTATCAAATTTTTGTGCAATATTATAACCATATTCATTATGTGTTTCAATGTGATAATTTGTTTTGTTATTACTACATTTTGTGGTTGCGTTCCATGGCAGTAGAGATGTGAATGTTTTCTCTATATCCTGTAAAATGAAAATAAAAAAAAAAATTTATAAATGCTAATATTAAAGTGGAGGGAACATTTTTACCCAAATTTTTATTTTACACCAGTCAGATAATCAAAACCGCGTGGTATGATGCAAATGGTGATGCCGAACTTTTCATTTTTTAACTTATATATCTGGGTAAAAACATGTAAAAACAAAAACGCTAATACGGACGACCTAGGAACAACTTTTGGCAGCCAAAAAACCTCGAAATGTTTTGAATTTTTTTGTGTTTGAGCATATAACTCCTAAATGGGGCATCCAAACGAAAAAGTCATACTATAACCAATTAAAAAACTTTGAATTTCGGAACTGCGTCCAACGAGTACCACAACTATATTTCGGTCAAGAAGAATGGTCAAAAACCACGGACCAAAAACTAGATTAGTACTATATATGAGTCTGCAGCATGGAAATGAATATTCAATGAGAAATATTGAAGTGGAAACATTTCAAAAGAGTATTCATTTCCAAACTGCGGACTCATATATAGTCGCTTATATCTCAGTTTTTAGCAAAGTGGGAAAAAAATTTCGTTTTTTGGCTGTGGTTTTTGACGATACTACTTGACTGACTCAATAAAAATGTGTATTAATTCGACGCAGAATTCCATGTTCTTTAATTGATTATACAATGGCTTTTTCTCTAAGATGCACCGTCTAGGAGTTATAGGTGCAAAATCAGAAATTCTGAGGTTTTTTGGCTGAAAAGTTGTCCCAAGTCCGTCCGTATTAGCATTTTTGTTTTTACATGTTTGTATCCTTATATACATGCTAAAAAAATTCGATACGCAGGAGCTGCGTCAACTTAGCGAATTTCCTTAGAATACATAAATCACTCTCTAGCGGTCATAATATTAGTGTGATCAAAATGAAATATAATATCTGATATGACTTTAGTATTTGCAAAAATAAAATTTATTAATTGCAAAAAAAAAACGGTATAACGATTATAGTTTATAGTTACTATGGAAACGACAATCAAAATTTTTTACAATAAAATATATTTTATGTATTCGTGTCGAACAAACACAAAATATTAAATATCTCTCTTAATATTAGAATAATCGAAAAATGTATAAGGAGTAAAGTTGTAGAAAATCAAGTTTGCTACAATTCATTACTTGATCATTTTTCTCAAACCCAAATGTGAACAGAGATATTTAGCATTTTACTTTCAGTCTTTAATTGTAAATATTTCTGTCAATATTAGTGTAACAGAAAAATGATATGAAACAGAATTATAGTAAACTTAGTACCTACAACTTAACTCGTGATAATTTTTTAGATATTTCAAATAATAAGAGAGGTAGTCAAATTTTGTGTTTTCCCCTCCCTTTAAACCCCCTTTCCAATCGTCCGATTTTATCCATTAACGAACTTAACCTTTAGAATACCAAAAGCTACTCAAATAACAAATTTCATTTCAATTAGAATAAAACTGTGACCACTAGAGAGTCCACAGTCATTTAAAAAAGTACATATGTATATATATATATATATATATATATATATATATATATATATAATATGTATATATATACATATATACAAATTTTAGTGATTTTTAACATCTAATAGGTAGGATCGATGGACATTTAAAGAAATTTTTGCGAAATTTTGACTCCGGTACGGGACCAATAAACTTAGACACATAAAATAGACACATAAACTTCATGATATGTTGGTTGATATAATATATATACAATACACATGTATACAAATTTTAGCGATAGTGATTTTTAACATCTTATAGGTAGGATCGATGGACATTTGAAGAAATTTTTACGAAATTCCAACATTGGTGCAAAAACAATAGCTGCATTTTGGAGGAAATTCGCTAAAAAATAAATTACTACACCACCTTTTGCATCAATCAATACCTCTACTGACTAACGTATTTTCCAACCTCGTATGCAAATAGTCTAGTTTTTCACGTTTTAGGAACTCTCCCTAAAAACTAGGTAAATTAAAAATTTTAAAGGGTTTTTGACCGACATTTATATATTATTATTAAAACTCGCCATTTATCACAATAATCATTTAGAATTAAAATAAACAAAATTATGAATTACTTGCACACGCATCTCATATATACGATTTTATTTAATGATTATGACGGAACCAGTGGATCCATTGGATGCATAATGATAAGTTTTAACACTATCGTTAACCCAATTTTTGAGAAAATAAAAATATTTACATTTAAAAATTGCATCCATACATCCAGTGTATATTACTATTAAAAATTTAAAATCCTCGAGCGTCCTTTGAAAAATTTTATATTAAGCTAACTAGAAAATTATTTCAAAATTACAAAGTTTTTAGCGAATTTCTTCCAAAGGAAATGCAGATATTGTTTTTGCACCAATGTTGGAATTTTGTAAAAATTTCTTCAAATGTCCATCGATCCTACCTATTAGATGTTAAAAATCACTACCGCTAAAATTTGTATATATATATATAAATTTATATATATATATATATATATTTATATATATATATATATATATATATATATATATATAAATTTATATATATATATATATATATAAATTTATATATATATATATATATATATATATATATATATATATATATATATATATGTGGACTAATTTATATATCTGTGGACTCTCTAGCGGTCACAGTTTTAATCCGATTTGAATGAAATTAGGTATTTGAGTAGCTTTTGGTATTCTTAAGGTCAAGTTCGTTAATCGGTATAATCGGGCGATTGGGGGTTTAGAGGGAGGGGAAAACACAAAATTTGACTATATCCCTTAATATTTGAAAAATCGAAAAATTTATCAGGAGTTAAGTTGTAGGTACTAAGTTTTACTGTAATTTTGTTTCTTATCATGTTTCTGTTACACTAATATTTACAGAAATATTTATAATTAAAGATTGTTTAAAATGTCTGTAGACTCTCTAGCGGTCACAGTTTTATTCCGATTGGAATGAAGTTTGGTATTTGAAGCTCTTTTGGTATTCTAAAGGTCAAGTTCGTTAATGGGTAATATCGGACGAGGGGAAAAGGAGGTTTTGAGAGGGGGAAACACAAAATTTGAATCTCTTGCAGGTACTACCTCTACTCTTGTAGGTACTAAGTTTTACTGCAATTTTGTTCCTTATCATTTTTCTGTTACACTAATATTTACAGAAGTATTTACAATCAAAGATTGAAAGTTAAAATTATAAATATCTCTGTGCACATTAGAGTTTGAGAAAAATGATCAGGTAATGAATTGTAGCAAACTTGATTTTCTACAACTTTACTTCTTATAGATTTTTCGATTATTCTAATATTAAGACAGATATTTAATATTTTGTGTTTGTTTGACACGAATACATAAAATATATTTTATTGTAAAAAATTTTGATTGTTGTTTCCATAGTAACTATAAACTATAATCGTTATACCGTGTTTTTTTTGGCTATTAATAAATTTAATTTTTCCAAATACTAAAGTCATATCAGATATTATATTTCATTTTGATCACTCTAAATCTAAAATCTATATTCTAATGAAATTCGCTAAGTTGACGCAGCTCCTGCGTAACGAATTTTTTTTAAATATTCAAATACTCATACTCGTACTATTCGCGACCCTTTTATAATCGAGGAAATTTTTGGTGAAGAGTCCTAATAGACTAAAATATTTTCATGCGAGACTCAATAAAAAAAATATTCGTATTAAAAGGCGCCACCCTAATTGATATATGCTATGAATATTCAATATGTGATTTTAAATCATTTTGTAGCAGAGTTATTAACATTGCAGACTTGTTGAAACATTATATTTTGATTCACACCAAGAAATTTACACTCAGGAGTTTCGTAGAGCTCCGTAGGCCAAATAAAGTATGAAATACTCTGCACCTGAGAAACGGACCCAATAAATATATACCAATTATGACAAAAACTTTTATGACAAAAACTTGGTCTTTACATAGATTTCACTACTTTTAAAATCGAGCAATTTTGTTTTTGCTGGGATATCAATACTTTTTGTAGGCGAAAACTTGGTCCCTCTCACATTTATGTTTTTTGTCTGATTATATTTACATAGTAGATGAAGAATGCCTTTCACATCGTTATGTGTGGTATCGAGAAGAGAGAATTGAGCTTATTAACCCGACTTCAAAAAGGAGGATGGTTCTCAATTCGTCTGTATTTTTTTTTTTAATGTGTGTTACCTCAGAACTCCGTCATTTATGAACCGATTTTGAATTTTTTGTTTTTGTTTTAAAGGGTTTGCCTTCCCATTGGTCCAATTGCGACCGAATCGCATTCAGATGAGGGAATCCCCGGGAAATCGAGGAAAATCCCCATTTTATATGTGATAACCGATTTCTGCGAAATTTTTTTTTTTTGAAATGGTATACTCATTCATAATGGAAAAATAAAAAAATTTTTTTAAAAACCGACATCAAAAAAATTTTTTACAAAAAAAAATCGACGCCATAAAAAAAATTTTAACAAAAAAAAAAACAAAATCCATGTAAAAAAAACTGAAAATCTGTCATGAAAAAGTACACTAAAAATTAAAAAAAAAAAAAAAAAAACAACGGATAAAAAAAGTGTGTTATAAAGAAATGCACTAAAAGTTAGTAGGTCGTTTAGTTGGTCTACCCATATTTAGACAAATAAAATCAGTTATAGAAATTCAAAGTCACTAAAAAGCGAAAAATAAAACCTATTTTGTCAAAATGGAAACCCGACTTCAAAAATCAAATATTCTATAACAAAAAATGCACTAAAAAATAAAAAAATAAGTGCATATTCTTGTGCCAATTTTAGATCACCTAAGCAAAAAATTTTTAAATATATATGTACAATTATTGTTATTTTTGGAGGCGGTGTCCAAAAGTTATGTGAATTTCTCAATGCTGACACCGACTCCAAAAATAACAATAATTGTGCATATATATTTAAAAATTTTTGCTTAGGTGAACTAAAATTGGCACACGAATATGCAATTATTTTTTTACTTTTTAGTGCATTTTTTGTTTTAGAATATTTGATTTTTGAAGTCGGATTTCCATTTTGTCAAAATAGGTTTTATTACATCGTTATGTATGGTATCGAGAAGAGAGAATTGAGTTTATTTGTTATATAATAATGTTCATTATGTACCTTTGGTGACGACGTTTTAATAGTATTTGAATGTTATACTAATTATAAGAAACTATGAAAGCCGCAGAGCAACCAACGTTGTTGAACACCTCAGACATCAGCATATATGATTGAATTCTACATTAGCCCGTTTTTATACGTGAAAGTTTTGATGAAAGTAAGTTTTCAATCGCATTAAATGTATTTGACATAACTAAAGTTACTACTCTATGCACATGCAGAAATATATCAATCGCATGGTTTTATTAACAGCTATAACTCTCGTCTTGCTAAATATTTATTTCTTTGTCAACCATTTCAGTTACATGATCATAGTAAACCAATCAGAAGAAAGTAGGATATAAACAGATCGTTCACCTGAAGTTAAATATAAGATTTCACCAAAATAGAAGCGAGGTCTATTGTGATGTAATTACATAGTTTCATCAAAAAATACTACGAAATCTCGTTTATTTTCGAGAAATTTTTCAACAAAATTTTGAGCTAGCACAAACGCACATCCATGTAAGCTTCTTGGAGTTCCGAAAATCACAATAAAATATAAAATAATAAAAGGAGTGGTACAAAAGTCCAACCGGTCTTGGGTAAATAGTCATGATCAGGAGCATGAAAAGGCTCTTGTAAAAAGGCCAGAAAACGATCTCTGCAGATTTTGTCATGACGAAGAGGAAACTGGAATTCTGTGTGAATGCGAAAGTTTGTCTCTCAAAAGACACCATCATTTGGGATGGACAGATCTCCAGCTAGATGAAATCAATGAGGTGTCTCTAAAGGAAATCCTAACATTAATCAACATCAAAGAACTCCCGAAACATCTTTGAAGAAATGGAGGTTCGAGCGATCACATTGGTCGGGGTATAAAAGCTCTTTATAAGACTTGCTCCTGATTCAAATCTAATGTAATCTAATCTAATGTCCCACAAGTAAAAGTCTGCTGCATATTGAACGACAGCGATACAAAGATTTTTTCGGCGATTTTCTTTATTTTTATATTGTCTTGTTTTTTTTAATTTTAATTTTGGTTCTGTCAAAACTAGTAAACATACGGATAGATATGGAAAATGTCAACTTTAGTTTTAACGGAATAATTACATACAATGTCGGTAAAAAAATTTATGAGCGGATTTCAAGAAGTACAAGTAGATCTTTATAGAAAAAAAAAGTATTTCTAAAGGTACAAAATAATGTACTAGTTTTCACGTTTCTAATGTCTATGAAGAGATTGATGTCAATGATTCTCGGCGAATTTTTAGTTTAAGAGAAACACCAGGCCAAAATAGATAAAAAAATAATTCTAATTATTTTAATGTTGTAATTGAGGTAAGTTTAAAACAAATATCAACTACAAGAAATAAACAAATATCACCTACTTATTATCAAAATGCTTTTCTGCAATTGCTTACATAAAAAAGTTGGTGTATTTTCACAATCAACTAACACAACACTTCCGATTTGATCGTTTTTTTCCCATTTTATTCAATAACTAATAAAATAAAATAACTAAAGAATATTGTATTTATTATTATATTTATTTTAATTCAATAATTAAAACGATTTTGTATATGACACTAAAGTTTTGACAGAACCAAAATTTAAATGAAAAACACGAGAGGCCGCTCCCCAAAAATACATTACTGGTGTATACGAAGTTATCATCACCACTAAGACTTAAGATAACCATTAAAAGAGTTGTACTTTCTTTCGACACTACAAATAATCTCATAAACGCCACTTACCTGATTATAATAAATTAATTGTGAATCTGTCAAATTCTCGGTAAAATTATCATACAAGGGCCAACCGTTGCGTATAATTAGACCACTTGCATAATTTATACCCGGAACATTTGATATAAACTTAGAAAACCATTTGTCACTACTTTCATTCTTGTAATTTGGATAAGAAATACTATAATCTGGATCATCAGTTTTTGCAGTGATCACCTGACAACTGCTTGAATTCAAATAAAATAAATCCTCTTTTAAAGCTGTATCATAAACTGTGGTTCCATTTTTTATCTGAAAAATAAAATTAATCGATTGAAATTTGATTTGGCGATGGATCTTTGTTCACGGAAATCCCTAAAATGTATTTCTATATACCTCACCATAGTAGAGCTAATTTTCTAAAAAATTTCAGAAAGAATCGAATTAAAAAAAAAAAAAAATGTAGGCTAAATATAACCTCCGTGTACTCATCAAGGAAAAGTCTGCAAAATTGATTTACATAGTACCATAATTCCGTGCTATTTAGCTGCTAATTTGGTGTTTAGTTTATTAATTTGGTGCTCTTTGGATTTAGCCAGAAATCTGATAAGTTTTCTGCTGACATGACGTCAAGCTAGCAGGGGATTACCTAAAAAAATTCGAATGGTTTTAGGTAGTACCATAATTGGGTGCTATTTAGCTGCTAATATGGTCCTTTGTAATTTTGATGGTATTTGGATTCAGTCAAGTACTTAATTATGGTACTATAAAAATCCATTTTGCGCACTATTCTAGGTAAGCTCAACAAGCATGGCGTCAAATTAGCAGAAGACTTTCGAGATTTAATTTTCAGCCAAATCCAAAGAGCAGCAATGTTAAAAACTAAGCACCAAATTAGCAACTAAATAGCATCTAATTATGATACTACTTAAAACTATTTTGCGAAGTTTCATAGGTAATTCTCCGCTAGCTTGATGTCAAGTCAGCAGAGGACTTTTGAGATTGTATTTCTAGCTAAATCCAAGGAGCACCCAAATTACTAACTAAGCATCTTAGAAGCACCTAAATAGCACCTAATTATGATACTACTAAAAACTATTTTGCGAAGTTTTTTAGGTAATCCTCCGGTAGCTTGATGTCAAGTCAGCAGAGGACTTTGGAGAATGGATTTCTGGCTAAATCCAAAGAGCACCCAAATTACTAACTAAGCATCTTAATAGCACCTAAAGAGCACCTATTTATGATACTACCTAAAACTATTATGCGAAGTTTTTTTAGGTAATAGTTTGCTAGCTTGATGTCAAGTCAGCAGAGGACTTTTGAGATTGTATTTCTAGCTAAATCCAAAGAGCACCCAAATTACTAACTAAGCATCTTAAAAGCACCTAATTATGAAACTACTTAAAACTATTTTGCGAAGTTTTTTAGGTAATCCTCCGCTAGCTTGATGTCAAGTCAGCAGAGGAATTTTGAGAATGGATTTTTCAATTTATAGTACGGTTACAAATATGATAGGTATTGGCGGATTTACTGAATAGGCAAGGTAGGTAGCTACCTTGCTAAAAAAGCGTAGTAGAAACATTTATTTTTCAACGAGTTTCGTCGGATGATATACATTAATTCTGGATATAATACGAAAACATATTCAACAAGTTATATAAAAATAAAGAAAGCTATATTTTTACAAAGTAACAAATTACAAAGTAACAAATAATATAATAAAAGTTTTACTACAGTATTGTGAACTATCTGTATTAGTCCAGGGGCTTATGGTTTTCACCCTATACAGAATATAGTTAATGCGATAATTTTAAAAAATAAAATAAAGTGATAACACAGCCATTACCTTTTTTTTTCAAAAAGCTCAAAATCTACGAGGTTTTCAAACATCTTGGAATAAACAAAGTTTACAAAGAGTGAGTTTTATTTCTTTACCGACGAAAGAAGGAGGTACTGGAGGTTTTTATGTATGATCACGCATAACTTTTTACAGAGTAGTCCGATTTTGATCATTCTTTTTTTTTTGGATAAGGTATAGTTCAAAGTCGGTCCCATATAAGTTTGAAAAGAAATTTTCAAATTTTAGCAACAAAAAATAAAAAATATGACTTCCCAGCGCTTCCATTAAAGAAAAATATCATAAATATCATAATATATGTTCTGTGTGTAAACACTATTTGAAAGCACTCAATTTCTTTACGCAGTTTGAAAGTTTTTTAACCGACAAAAAAAACGAAGGAAGTTCTCAAGTCAACCCTTATTTTTCTTATTCTTATCAATAATAATATTAATAAGTTTTATAAAGTGTTAGTCTATATAGTATACGCATGTCTTTTCATAATTGTGTCTTCGTAACCGTACTGCAGATTGGCATTGGTATGGTATGGTGATGTTTACGTACACACAAGATAATACTATGTTAGAATAATGAATTGGTAATTGAATTCAAAGTAATACTGTCAATAATATGTTTATTAATCATCCGTGATGTAATAGTAAGTACACTGGGCCCGATATCCTGAGGTCCAGGGCCCGATTCCTAGCGTATGAGTTTATTTTTTCATTTTAATATTAATTTAGGAAGAAATTTATCATTTCATATCACCCAAACCGTTGACTTCAGTAAACAAAAATTAAGCCTTCATAAACTATTGTAGAAACTATTGTATTGAAAATATTCACGAAAGGGTGGTTTATTAAAGAAAATAAATATGGCATTATCAAAAAATATGCCTTCTGACAATCTTAAAATCAGTGCAACTTATAATGAACACTGGATAATTAATAATTTGTGATAATAGCTATAATGAAAACTATATAGATAATTTTGTGATAACAAAAAAAAATTTCCGGCACAAAAGTATATATGTACTTAATAAATACGTGTGCAATCCTATAGAGTAAATTTTCTACAGAAGGAGCCCCTAAGAATTTTTATGCAACGAAACATCCAAGAGAACCGCAACACCCTTGTGTACAGTAGTCTCTCAAACTATTTATTTATTAAACCAGGTTTATAAGTAAATCTCAGGTAAATAGAAAACTCAGACAAATTTAAATATAAAACGATAATCAACGAAGTGTAACGCATTTAATAATATTCCTTTTTGTTCGTTTCAGATACTCTTTTATTGCTTTATTTAATATTTGTATATAAATGATTTGTTTGTCTACAAATCACCTCAAATGGAAAAACACTCGAGGACACAGTTTAATATAAATGTTGAGCAAATATTTAATTCGATTTCTGCGTTCAAATAATATTTTTAGCTTTACAGAGGATATCTCAACAAGCATGTTCGAAATAACTAGGTTTAAAACGCTGAAAATTACTCTTTTAATTCATATATATTTATTTGTGTATACTTAAGCGTCAACAATACAATGTTTGTCCAAATTCCATTTAGGTTACGTAAGACAATTTTTAGAACACTACCGTATATTTTATAGACCAATGTTATTGGATTTTTTAATTAAATACTGAAATGATAAAAATAACTCGTCAACCAGGAATCGAGCCTCGGGCCTCTGGATATCTAGTCCAGCGAGCTTACCGCTACGCCAAAGACGACTCTGAGTTAATTTTTTCATATTAGTATTTAATTAAATAATCCAATGACATTGGTCTATAAAGTATACACTAGTCTTCTACAGTTTGTCTTACGTAACCGAAATGGAATTTGGACAAACATCGTATTGTTGACGCTTAAGTATACAAAAATAAATATATATGAATAATAACTTCGACAGAAGTACTACTGTCAAAATAAAAGAATTGGCTGTTACGTTAGAGTCGTCTTTGGTGTAGCGGTAAGCACGCTGGACTATATATCCAGAGGCCCGAGGTTCGATTCCTGGTTGACAAGTTAATTTTTACTCTTTTAAGGTTTATTTGATATTATATAAACCCCAAAACTTAAGCAAACAATATTCCCCCCCCCCCCTTACACCCCTTTAATAAATTCTGATCGTTTTGGCAATAAATTGTTCACATATAACCTTAAGCTTCCTAGAAATCTTAAGCCCGTTTGATTTAATAATATTAAATCGGGCGACCAAAGATTTTTTAAATCTATGAAAATGTCTACCTTTTTAATTGGCCATACCTGACCAGCTCGAGTGGCCGTGCTGTCACAGGCGTTCTGTTTGAAACTGGTAGGTTTCGAGTACGAATCTCAACAGTGGCAGTTTGTAAATTATAATTTAGGAGGCGAATAATTGACTAAGCTGTATGGACAAGATCGAAGTAACCGACTATGCTTGTGAAGGTTTTCTACAGTCTCCCTTCACGATCTCCAGATGAATATCGGCATAGTTCCTATCGAAGTCGGCAGCAGGCGCACAACCTACCATTTCCTAGCATGCATACAAATTCAATGTCCTCCACCCACATCATTAACCTGCATGGATATAAATTACTAAAGGTTACAAAATAATGATGAGAGGGACCTCTGTGGTAGACTATAGATTCTCACAAACGGAGGTAGCCCATTATTGTAATTATGATTAAAATTTGTATATGAGAACTTTTCGTTTCTTTACAAATCGACACACCATTTTCAATCGATAGAGCGAAAAAAAAAGATTTGAGTCAGTAATTAAGTAAGCAAAAAATAGAATTTTTTACAACTTCGATTAGATAAACTTGCTATAAACTTAAGCAGATTTCTACATATGATTTGTAAAACTGTTTTCGAGATATCGATTTTGTTTTATTCATTCGATTTTTGGGAAAATGTTTCCAATAAAAGTTACTATATTTACATCAACAATTTTTAGCCAAAGCATTTTTTTGCAAACATAGTGAATAAAGCACAAATCAATTATAAAATATTGTAAAATATGCGCTACTTTTATGAATCATAGTACCAAGAACCATGGGTACACGGGCTTTCAACTGCTTATCAAACGAAATTTTCATACAAAAATCGTTGATGGATATTGTACTCTAGAGCATAGGTGGGCAGACCTTGACTGAACTCAGCTCTGAGTGAGAAGTAGGAAGAGAGATATAGTAAATATAGGGTACCTACCAATTATTATTATTTTTTTTTTTTAATTAAAACATTTTCTGAAAAAAATATAATAATACCAACTATTTTTTTCGGTCACTATTATTCAAAGTATACAATTCATACAATAAATACATTGAATACATCCTCAGGAATTTTGGGCTGGTAATTTGGGGCATAAAATGTACCTTTTTAATATGTTTGGGTATGAATAAAATATATATGTGCTATATAAATTATAAAATATAAATCTTTTACATTTAGCGCTTGTAAATTTTTTGATGATTTAGCTTGAGGAAATTCTGAATAATTTGCCTAAACTATTCATATCGGAGAACTAATAAACAATTATTTACTTGATTTAATTATTTTTTCTTAGTAGGGGGTATAGTGTCATGGGAATTTGATGACACTGGATACAAAAAAGATGGCAATGATAAAGCTGGGTGGGGGGGAGGTTTGGTAATTTGTTACTAATTTCTAAATGGTTAAATTTTACATAAATTGGGAATACATATAGTTGTTGTTGTTGTTGTAATTATTGTTATTGCTATCATCTTTATTGTTGTTATTATTGTTATTATTATTGTTATTATTATTGTTATTATTATTGTTATTATTATTGTTATTATTATTGTTATTATTATTATTATGTTTTTTGATGTATCTCTCCATATTGTAAAAGATATTTTTTAAACAATAAATATTTTATAAAACTAATTCTAAATTGATTGAATAAATTATTGGGCAATAATCGGTAGGCAACCTGTATTGAAACATCGTTCCGTCTTATTTCAAAACATACCTTTTTTACTTACTCTCAGTCAGCTTATGGAGAGAGTCCGTTCGACTCTGGCGAGCCGTCTGCACCCACCTCTGCTCTATAGGTGGATCGCATGCTCAAAGGTACACTGAGGGTTAGATAATAAAATGGCTCTTACACCCCCACTAAAATATTAATCGCCTCTTGAACTAATAGTATTGTTTTAATTTGAAAGACAATATTTCTTCTGAACTTGCTTTTTAATTTGCATATTACATTTTATAGTAGACACAAAGTTACAAAGTTTAATTCGTAAATACATGTAAAACAAAATTATTCTGCTAGTTTTACTATAATTAAAAACATCTGAATAGACAAATATCTGTAAAGCTGGCAGCGCGGTACCAAATTGAATAGTATGGCAAAATTTACAGCTATTTTGTGTTAATTTTGGATATTCATTTTGTAGCCCCGAACCTGTTATCAAATTTTATTTATTTATTTCTCAAATCAGCACGTTATTTAATAAAGCTTCAGTTTGTAAAGTTTCAATTTTATTGGAAATGCCTCTGATAATGGTGGTGTTTAAGAATTGATAGCCGTCAATTTCCCCAATACATACGAGTTAGAACAGACTTAAACTAACCAGTCCGCGAAAATAATTGCGCTTAGTATAACTCCCCATAGAATAAATTTATAGAATGCAATTTGTTAATTTAAAATAGTTTAATTAACTGATAATTAATAAGTATATATAAATTGTATATAATATTTAATAATAAAAAAGAATGAATTTGCACTTGCAACGACTGTTCACTGTACATAGCAACGATGCAATATGTTTATAAATATACTGACCGAATTGTGTGATTGGAGAAATTATACTTATTATACGCTCACTTTATACAGCCCGTTTAGTTTACATCTTCGTATAATAGATCTCCACGAGTATGTGAGAGTATATATGTATACATTAAGCAATGTGTATAAGAAGGAGGTCTTGTAGGTGTGTGTTGGTTGTCTGTCGTACGATATACGTTCAGATGACGCTTGTGGAGTGGGGTTTGTGATGTATGTGCACTGATGCAATCATTAGTATATGAATGCTTTTGGAGAACACGTGTTACTTTATTTTTAGTATCATTACAACAATGTGTTATTATTACACAAAAAAAGAAAAAGTGCAAATTGTACAAATTTTCCTGCACACAATGCCATGATAGTAAGGCAGTTTCAGGAAGAAACTTTCTAGGAACGTCTTATGAGTGGTTTTGGAACCATGAAGTGGCCACCCAGATCGCCAGATTTATCTCCTAACGACTTTTTTTGTGGAGTTTTCTCAAAACACAGATCTATTCGCGGAATAGGCCTGAAAATTTGCAACAATTAAGGCAAAGAATTGTTGACACTTGTGCGAATATTTCTCCTCAAATGCTAGAAAATACACGGGCAGATTTCTACAATCGACTCGAATATTGTTTAGCAAGTGATGGAGGAATATTCGAACCGTTGGTTTAACTCTTTTTTTTTGTCGGAATTCTATTCTTCTTTTCTTTTTGGGGTTTTATTTTTCTTTTAATTTGTGTGGATTGTTGTTAAATGTTATACCGTTAGTAGAATACTATCATTTATTTTCAAACATTCCCCATACAAATAAAAAGGGATATTCAAAAAAGAATTTTCAATTGTTAGAAGTAATGCTATGCTTAAGAAGACAACAGTGAACATATTTAACGCACTCTAATTTGATGTTATAGCATACTAAACAACAGAAGTTTGAACAACATAACAAATCATAACAACTGATCTGTTCATTTAAAAAACCCCACTCCACAAGCGTCATCTAAAGTATATCGTACGATAGATAACCAACACACACCTACAAGACCTCCTTCTCATACACATTTCTTAATGTGTATGTACATATGTACTCTCTCATACTCGTGGGATCTATTATACGAAGATATAAATTAAACATAGTGTATATTTTAATTACAATATTGTGCATTGACAAAAATATTTGTTTTATATTGTTTTATACATAGGTACAAACAATATGCTATACATAACAACCAAATATGTTATAGCTAGTAATCATTACGTTCAAGGCCAAATGAAATATATAAATAAAAATATTTTGACTAAACCCAAAAAATTTGCACGAACACGTGGTTATATGGTATACTAATTGTATGTGTAGACATTTTTGTTTTGTATGATAACGTAAATATGTACCTGGTTATTCATTTTGGGAATCTCCATACCATAATTGGGAATCTACAGGTCATAATTTTAGTCCGATCGTATATAAGCAAAATTAGGTTTTTGACGTGGTTTGTTACTTGAAAAACCAGGAAAGTTAATGGGCCAAATCGGAACAAAGATTGCCAAAGGGGGATCTACCTAGTTTTATCTATTCTTTGAAAATTACAGTTTGTATTCCTTTACTATCAAAAAACTCTCAAAAAACTCTCAAAATCTCAAAATCTCCCTCATCCGAAAAAGGATTCCCACACCAACTTTTTTGGAGTAGAAAAAATTTGGTCAATTAAGACATATATTTCAATTGGATATCTCGGTTATCTCTTACGAGGTTTTACGAATAGACGTCGTCTCTCGGTTATCGCTAACTAGCACCAAAGGATATATATTATTTTGATAAGGATATTCTGTTTTGGGATATCGCATGGTGTAGCTGTTGGCTTCACAGACATTGAATTTACTATTTAAAAAGTTTGTATAACAACGTGTTTTATTAATTTAAAAAATGTTCACTGAGAGAGAATCTCTTCCTTTCGAGAGTTTCATAACATCGTCATTTTTATTCATTCAAATTAAAAAATTTGTTACGCAGGAGCTGCGTCAACTTAGCGAATTTCCTTAGAATACATAAATCACTCTTATATGTGATATGACTTTAGTATTTGCAAAAATTAAATTTATTGACAGCCAAAATAGAACGGTATATAACGATTATAATTTATAGTTACTATGGAAACGACAATCAAAATTGACATTTCAAAATTTAAACAAAATTTTAATAAAATAATTTTATAGTTATCTTATAGAAGTAGAGTTTCTGTGGAGATGACAAAATCAACACAAATTTTAACCAACTCCAAAAAAAGAAGGAGGAGATTCTATGTTCGACTGTTAAGTAATGTAACAACTAACTGACCTGGGGCTGCTTCCGCTAAGAATTGTAATAATAGCTAAAGCGAGATCCAGCGCCTATAGACTGTCTTGCAATAATAACTGGCTTAATAAAAAATTCGTTACGCAGGAGCTATTTCAACTTAGCGAATTTCCTTAGAATACATAAATCACTCTCTAGCGGTCAAGTCCAATTTTATTAATAAATGACTATGTCGAGGGGAATGGGGGGGGGGGGGTATAAAGAAAGAAAAAACACAAAATATAAAATATAAAATACCTCTCTTAATATTAGAACAATCGAAAAATGCGTAAGGAATAAAGTTGTAGAAAATCAAATTTGCTACACTTCATAGCCCTATAATTTTTGCTTAAACTCTAATCGGTACAGAGATATTGAGGAATTTTATTTTCAATCTTAAACCGTCAATATTTCTGTAAATATTAGTGTAACAGAAAATTTATAAAAACAAAATTACAGTAAAACTTAGTACCTACAACTTTACTACTTATAAATTTTTCGATTTTTCAAATATTAAGGGAGATATGTCAAATTTTGTGTTTCCTCCTCGTTCTAAACCCCTCTTTCCCTTAATCGGATTTTACCCATTAACAAACTTGACCTTTTGAATACCAAAAGCACTTCAAATACCAAATATCATTCCGATAAAAAGAAAAATGTGACCGCTAGTGATTACAGACACATATATATATATATATATATATATATATATATATATTGACTTTTATATATATATATATATATATAATTTTGACTTCGGTACGGGACCAATAGCTCTATTTCCTTTCAAGAAATTCGCTAAAATCAGGTTGGACAAGCAAGTATTGTGGAAACATCAATTATCTCAGTCCCCGTCTTTGAAATGGGCACAGATATACTTTCCAAGACCTACTCCTTCTCAAAACCTTTCACTGTAGTATGTGATGGGGCCGTGTGGTCGGAAGGAGAACCACCCTACCTCAAGAAAGGAATCGTCTGGTATACAGACGGATCCAAAACTGAAGAAAGTCGAACTCTTTCAATTTGTGACACCCTGTATATTCGATGTCAAAAGTGAAAAGCTGAATGTTAATATTTTCGAAAGCAGATATTTTTATAAAGAATAACTTTTTTTCGTAAACCTTAAATAAAAAAGTTTTCCATATGGAGCCAACTTAAGTAGACACACTGTATATATTTATCTTTCCATCTATAATAAGCCTAGTATGCAAAGGATTCAATGTTTACCTCAAAGTATGTTAAAAAAATATTTTTCAAGAATATAATACGTACCTGTGATGAAAATGGCATGATAAAATGTTTGTTGTTTTTAATGATATCATTTTGTATGCATTCTGTTAAAGCATTGCTTTCATCTTCGGTAACATCCATTGTAAGAGAAAATAAATTTTCATGAATACAATCCGATTCATATGGAAATTTTAAACTTTTTGCATGTTTAGTCAAATTTTTCACTTCTTCCAACAGTTTTAGTACATCCGGTGCACTATTTGTATCTCTGGAAAGAAAAAGGACATTTTAGCATTTTTTTTAGCAAATAGACAATAACAGATTATTGTTGTATACTAAGACGTTACACATTATATTATCGAATGATAATTAGTGAGAACTCTAGGTATTTGAAATAAAATTTCAAATTCGCCCCCTTTGCCTAGATTAGTTTTTTTGTATTATAAATACGTATTTCGACTACAATCTAGTCATCATCAGTTTAAATTAGCTAGTCGTAATTTACTCTTTAACAATTAGAAATAGATAGAAAGTCGAGATCAATAGACAAAATTAAAAATAAATAGAAAATTAACTAAATTAAAATATACTGGATTTAAAATATAATAAATTATAAATTATACTGAAATTACTCTTGTTAAAATTTCCATCATTTACATTTATTCCTGTTAACTTTACTCTTATTAAAATTACTCTTATATTGTCTCAGGATATGTTACTGGTCGCTAATTTGGTGACAGTTTCACAATTTTTCTTGGTTTTACGCTGCTTATATATGTTCGTCCGACCTTAGATACTATTCTAAAGTTTTTGTTAAAAAACTTTTTTGAAGACGGGCATTTTTGTTTTACATAGGATATGATTACTTTTTGCAATGTTTTTTATGCTCACTGTATTACGATGCATGAAATATTCATATAGCCAAGATATTTTGTAGTAGATGAAAAGTCAAAAAAATGTATGAGATGTAATGTTGCAGAAAATCAATTTTACTTCAATTCATAACCTAATATGCACAATATTAGAGTTGTTTCTTCATTTTCTCAATCGTCTTGTTTTAAGCCATAGTGTATGTGGTAAAGCGTTGTAAAGACCTTTTAGTGCCCTCTGTATATTTAGAATTTTAATTTCCAATCTTAAATCGTAAATATTTATGAAAAATTAGATTAACCGAAAAATGGTAAGACGCGAAATTTTAGTAAAATTAATTTTCTATGACTTTGCTCCTACACACTTCTTTATTTTTCCAGTATTAAAAAAGATATACCAAATTTTGTGTTTTTCCCACTCTTGACCCTTCTTTTCCCTTGTCCGATTTTCCCCATTAACTAAAATTTATATGTCAGGTGCTTTCAAAACCAAAAGCATCTTACATACAATATTAGATTCTGATCAAATTGAAACTGGTCTTAGAGTGGCCTACAAAAGTGGTGTTAATAGCCTGGTGTTGGTAGCCTCAAAACGCAGAGATATGGTGGAAACTTTTATTTCGATTTTTGGTCCGATTACTATAGCTTTCCTATGCTAACCTGCTATACTTAGAGCCAAAAAAAAAAGATTCATTTCTTCTCTGGGAGAAACCTAGTACTTCCTTAGGAAATCTCCTGTGACCAGACTTCTATTTACCTGCAAATATGAACACCTAGTGTCCAATATGGTGGAATATCAGTTTTTTGATGCATTGCTCGAAACACTTGAGTAACATCAGCGGGTGTATCACCAACAACCACATCAAATTCAAAACCAATTCCAGACGATGTTAAAGATCGTAAAATCATCAATTTCGATGGTAAAATCTCCACTTCCAATAAACTATAACTCTTTATATAAACACCATGGTATTGGTAATCCTTGTACGCCATTACAATTGGTAATCGATTTAAATCACGCGGATTATTATAAAATATAAATTTTCCATTATTTTTTAAATATAATTCACCAAATCCAAAAAGATGTTCGCTTTGTAATGATATTGTTATTTCCCAATAGTTATCAGATGCAATTAATGGACCTAATAGAATAACATTTATTAAGAAACAAATGAAAATAACAACTAACTGAGTAAATTGTTCATTATCATTGCATGAACTGTTTATTTTACTTTTTACACGTACAAATCTGATTTTATATGATTCAATCCCCGATTGAAACATATAAAATTGTGAAAATCCCGATTCACATAGATAAGAAGATGTGAAACAACTACTAAGTTTTTTATTTTTAATAATTCCGGATATTCAAACGAAGATGGGTTTTGTGCGACGATTTCCCAAATTCTTTTTGAGCTCGTGTTCATGGTTCCAAATAAATTATAATTTGTTGAAAGGGTAATCATTTCCTTTAATAACGCGCAATCAATGGAATTCGGAAAATATTTGAGAAAAATTTCTATTAAAGCGGGAATATTAAATTTTCTATTAAAAGGGGCCACTAAAAAATCACTCATTACATTTATATTTTCGAAATCTTTAAATCGATTAATAAATTGTAAAATTACCGTTTCAATAAAATCACTACTTTTATTTTTTTTGAAAAAAGAAATTCTGCGAAACTCAGTCAGGTTGAGTAAGCTAACATAAAATTTCCACTTTATGTAAAATTTAACCATTGAGAAATCAGTAACAAATTATACCCCTCCCCCCCACCCTTATCATTGGCATGTTTATTGTAAACCACCAGTGTCATCAAATTCCGATGGCACTATACCCCCTGCGAAGAAAAAATAATTAAATCAGGTAAATAATTGTTCATTAGTTCTCCGATGTGTAATAGTTTAGGAAAATTATTCGGAATTTCTAAACCATCAAAAAAATTTACCGCTATCTCTAAAAGTCAAAACTATTTTTCAATTCTATTAAAATTCTTAGCAAAAATTTCCCTCTTTTATTATAACGGTCAAGCGGTAAAGGAACAAAAAATTTATATAACATTTATATTTTATTCATACACAAATATATTAAAAAGGTACATTTATGCCCCAAATTACCAGCCCAGAATTCCAGAGTATGCATTGAATGTATTGTATAACTTGTATGATAGGGACCGAAAACCTTCGAAGGGCATACTTCAGTGCTTGATTCAATAAAATTTATTGAAATTCAATATTAAAATCACTACTTTTTGAAAAAAGAAATTATGCGAAAAATACTTGTAGTACTATATATTGGCCAATAGTACTATATATTGGCCAAGAGTAAGCAAAACTATTCCTAAATTGATTTAATGAATTATATTCATTAATTAAGACCATTGCTTTTCAGTTTCTAAAAAGAATTAAATTTATATTGCATTATTATATTTTTTTCAGAAAATATTTTAATTAAAAAATATTAATAATAATAATGGGTAGGACACCCTGTATTTACTCTCTTCCTACCTCTCCCTCAGAGCGCAATGAAGTCAAACTGTGCCCAGCTATGCTCTATACAAAATAGTTTTGGTGTTTCACATCTTCCAGGCGTCGCCGCGACGGCTTAATTTTTTGGAGTTTACTCCTTAAGAATCGATTTTACATATAAGCGCCCGGTTTTGAACAAATATGGAGACTAAAACATAGTGATAGAATGACCTCGTTACGATATTTTAGTCAGTCAGTCAGGTTTATGTCTCGCTGTATAAGAGTCGTACACAGGATACGCTGTGTACGTCTTTCACTGCACTCTGTCAGTCAGTATTAATATGGTATATATTGTACATAATATAACATGTTCTTTTTATTTATTAGACATTTAATTATTAGTGTAGTTTATTTATATAAATATTTTAAAGTTTCGATAATTAATATTGTTATTGTGGATTATTAATATTGATAATTATACTCACATAAAGTGAAGTGAAAATTATATAAACTATGGAAGAAACTGGTGTAGATAATAGTGCCGGAACATCTCATAAAGACGTGGGTGCTAGATAGGTTATAATTCATGTATTAATATGATATATATTGTACATATGAACATGTGCGCTTTCTATTTAATGGACTTTTAATTATTAGTGTAGTTTATATAAATTTGTATGAGCAATACCTATAATTAAATATTTAATTTAGTTTGGACAATATACATGGGGCAAAGACAATCGTTCTTAAGAAGTAAACTGCAGCGTGCTTCGGAGCTGACACACACACTTTTTTTTTTCTATACTAACCATATGATGTTGTAAATATTGTTTTTGATGGCAATGCATTTCGTGTTCGATTTACAATAATATTGGCATAATTTGTGATTGTATAATTGTACAATTTATTTCCTTGTTTATCATTCTTCGAATTGATTTGAACTTTTTTTGGATTGTAAACAATAATATTTAAATGTTTGGTTGATATTTCATTAACAGCTATCTGTATTTGTTCATATGCTGGATGATTGAATAATGGTGTTTCTTTTTGACGTGTTATAAAAATACTTTCTGCTGATACATCATCATCATCATCATATAGTTTGTAACCATATCGTGATGGTCCACGATGATAACATATATTATTTTTAAAACAACAGCCTAATGTTTCACATGTGTCCGTGGTAATATTTAATGCGCCACATGGTACTTGATACGTTGAATTTATATCACATGTGTCGTCAATCGGATTTGTTGTGGACATTGGAATATTTAACGAATAGATAGTGAGTATTAATATAATTGGTGTTATTACCGCAGTTAGTATTAATAATAGTGCTAATTGATTCCATTTGTTAAGTATTATGTTATGCATAAAATGTACGCCTAAAAAAAACAAAACATACCTAATATTAATAGTGATTAAAACGAATAGCGAATTTTAAGCGAATTTCCTCCAAAGGAAATGCAGCTATTGTTTTTGTACCGATGATGGAATTTCGTAAAAAATTTTGTATATGTATATATATATATATATATAAATATAAATATATATATATATATATATATATATATACATATATATATATATATATATATATATATATATTTATATTAGTTTATGTGTCTGTGGACTCTCTAGCGGTCACAGTTTTATTCCGATTGGAATGAAAATTGGTATTTGAGGTGCTTTTAGTATTCAAAAGGTTAAGTACGTTAATGTGTAAAATGGGACAAGGGGAGAGGGGGATTTAGAGGGAGGAGGAAACACAAAATTTAGCATATCTCCCTTAATATTCGAAAAATCGAAAAATTTATAAGAAATAAAGTTGTAGGTACTAAGTTTTAATGTAATTTTGTTTCTTATCATTTTTCTGTTACATTAATATTTACAGAAATATTTACAATTAAAGATTGAAAGCTAAAATTCTAAATGTCTCTGTTCACATTAGAGTTTGATATATACAGCTTTGAAACCGTAAGAGATAGAAAAAAAATTTGTTAACAAAAAATCATCTTTTTAAAATATACAAGTGTTGTTTGAAAAAGATTTTCATAAACTCAATAGTTTTCTCATAATTTGAGATTATATGTTCCTCGGAAAGAATTGTTAACATTTGAATACGCAGAATTCTTAACAAATTAATCATTGATATACAACTCAGTATATACAAACATTTAAGTCCGTCAGTTGTTACATTACTTAACAGTCGAACATAGAATCTCCTCCTTCTTTTTTTGGAGTTGGTTAAAATTTGTGTTGATTTTGTCATCTCCACAGAAGCTCTAATTATATAAGGTAACTATAAAATTATTTTATTAAAATTTTGTTTCAATTTTGATTGTCGTTTCCATAGTAACTATAAACTACAATCCTGATACGTTCTATTTTGGCTATTAATAATTTTTTGCAAATACTAAAGTCATATCAGATATTATATTTCATTTTGATGACACTGAAATTATGACCGCTAGAGAGTGATTTATTTATTTTAAGGAAACTTGCTAAGTTTACGCAGCTCCTGCGTAGCGAAGTTTTTAAAATTTATTGTTGTTGCTGCCGTTTCAATAGAAAATATATTATATAAAACTATACTATAACACTATAAATCGTTCTATAAATATAAGTAAGAGATATGAAAGTTTAAATTTAAAATTTTGCCCCAATCCCTAGAACAATTATTTCTATTTTATAAATACGTATTTCCACTACAACGTAGTCATATTTATATTTAATGGGTTAAATATATTTATTTGTGTCTGAGTCAAACTGAGCCGAATTTTCAAGACCTATTTTGATCTCTGAATTAAAATTATAAATATTAGTGGAACATTTCCTAGAGTTGAGACTTTATTTTAGGAAATTTTCTGCTCCGTCAGAATTTTGTTTTCCATTTCCGATATCTACAATAGTATTTGAGATATTTGCAAAAAAACGAAACCGCCTTTTTGTTTACTAAATGGTTTTATAACTTTTGGAATTTTTTAACGCGGTACTTCAACTTTTTCAAAAACTTTCCAGATGCAATTACGAATCGAATGACACCTTGGTCATAATTTTCTGAGAAGGTGAAGTGGAATTCGAAAAAAGGCAAATCTTTACTAGTCTAATGCATAAATTTAAATTTTTATTTTGTTTAAAAATATTTTTTGTATTATTGTATTGTCAGTTCGGAAGTGAACGAAAACTCACTTTAAAAAATGCCATTACATTCATACATAGATACTATATAATAGATAGATACGTACAAGTTATTTATAGCACGTTAGAAAAATTCTCCCCTACAGTAAAATTGTACCAAATTGAATAAAAAAAGTTCCCAAATCTTTTCTTTTTTTTTTGTGTAGTAGTGGAAACGAAATATGTTTTAATTTTTAACCCGACTTCAAAAAAGGAGGATGGTTCTCAATTCGTCTGTATTTTTTTTTTTTTTTAATGTGTGTCCCCTCAGAACTCCGTCATTTATGAACCGATTTTGAATTATTTTTTTTTGTTTTAAAGGGCTTGGTTTCCCATTGGTCCCATTGTCACCAAATCGCATTCTGATGAGGGAATCCCCGGGAAATCGAGGAAAATCATCAATTTTTATGTGATAACCGATTTCTGCGAAATTTTTTTTTTTTTTAAAGGGTATACTCATTCATAATGGGAAAATAAGAAAATTTTTTTTAAAACCGACTTCAAAAACATATTTTACAAAAAAAAAACCGACCCCAAAAAAAAAATTTTTACAAAAAAAAAAACAAAATGCTTGTAAAAAAAACTGAAAATCTGTTATAAAAAAATGCACTAAATATTAAAAAAAACGGATAAAAAACAGAACATACATAATAATTATGTTCATCCTTACATAGTATAAAATAAAGTCCCCCAGCCGCGTCTGTCTGTCTGGTCGCAATTTACTCAAAAACTACTGCACCGATTTTCATGCTGTTTTCACCAATGGATAGAGTGGTTCTCGAAGGAAGGTTTTAGCATATAATTTGTCAAGTTTTTGTATAAATTGGTCCTTACATATTATAAAAAAAGGTATAGCTGTATAATTTATTGATGTATAGGTGTATAATTTATCAGTGCATAGTAACAGATCATGGTTGCTTAGGTGCTGTGTGTTATACATTGTCTGCCAGGAGTGGGGATGTAGACATTTTGACTGTTATTTATATAAGCACGCAACAGACAGCAGTCTGCATAAAGTGATTGAAATGTAACAGTGTATCATATAGTAATACAGTCTATTGTTCATATTTGTTTCGATTTCTATTCACATAGTGAATCATTTTAAAATTAACATCAGTTAGTTTATTTTTGTAGTAATATGCATAGATAGCGATGCATACTACAAATCCGTTTTAAAATTTTGGGCAATTTATCAGTCCTTGACGGGCGAAAAGATTATGTTACTTGGTTATAAGGGCGTTACAAAATTTTTGTGGGCGAAGCCACGACGGGTACTGCTATTATGTATAACGAGGAAAGATGATTGATTTTTTGTTTGTTACGATTTAACTCAAAAGCTACTCAACCAATTTTACCGAAAGCTACATCTCCTTGGAGAAACATAGGCTGTTTTATATTTTATAATTTGCCTATTGATAGCAGTATACACAACATGAATACTTCAAAAATTTTGCCAATAGGTGGCAGTACATACAACAAATATATTTCAAAAATTAAACGTAATTTATCAGTCCTTGACGGGAGAATAATTATCTAAACTATCGGCGTATGGACAAGAACGTAGTAACCGGCTATGCTTAAGAAGGTTTTCTGCAGTTTCCTTCACGAATTACAGAAGAATATCGGCAAGGAACTGTGCTAGCTGCAGCCACATATCATAACAATTCCTAGTCTATGCACAAAAATTTCTTCCACTCCACTCACATCTTCACATCCTTAGGCATCACAATGGGCCTTATGGACGAAGTGTAGCCCGTCTAGGGAAGCCTCTACAATCTATCTATCTTGACGAGAGTCAAATTCTGATAGGATCAATTTTTTGCAGGAGAGTGTACTCTATATAATTCCAAATGAAATTACCTAAGAGGATTTTACAAAATACATTTTGTTTCAATAAAATAAATACATTTTGAAAATAAAAAAATCATTTATTTATTTATATAAAATAATACAACAAGGTGTATCACAATTCAATGCCACCTACAAGCGAAAACCTCAAAACTTCTATAAGGCATAAACATCCTACATCAACATGATGAGTAGAGTTTTAATTTATATGATGAGTGAAGGTGATATTTCTAGAACTTTTACGTATATTACGAACTGTATTAGTATTATCGTTAAAATACATAGTTATACGGGTTGACTTAATGGAGGTTGTGTTGAGTTAATGGAGGTTGTTAAATTGTGGGTCACTCATTGTTATCTAAAAATATATATATTATCAAAAACATAAATGTAAAAATGAGCATTAAAGTTTTCGGAGTATTAAAATACATACTTTTATGGGTTGTTATTGGAGGTTGTATTGAGTTCATGGAGGTTGTTAAAAAAATTCGTTACGCAGGAGCTGCTTCAACTTAACGAATTTCCTTACAATACATAAACAACTCTCTAGCGGTCACAATTTTAGTCTGGTCAAAACGAAATGTATTTTCAAGGCCAATTTTATTAATAAATGGCATACATCAAGGGGAAGGGGGGATGCCAAAAATATAAAAGAAAACACGAAATATAAAATATCTCTCTTAATATTAGAACAATCGAAAAATGTGTAAGAAGTGAAGTTGTAGAAAATCAATTTGCAACAATTCATTACATAATCATTTTTTCCAAACTCTAATGTGTGCAGAGATATTTAGAATTTTAACATTCAATCTTTAATCGTAAATATTTCTGTAAATATTAGTGTAACAGAAAAATAATAAATTACAAAATTACAAAACTAAGTACCTGCAACTTTAAATTTTGCGATTTTTCGAATAGTAAGGGAGATATAACAAATTTTGTGTTTCCCTCTCCCTTTAAACTCCTTTTTCCCCTTTTGCGATTTTACCCATTAACGAACGTGACCTTTTGAATACCAAAAGCGCCTCAAATACCAAATTTCATTCCAATCGGAATAAAACTGTGACTGCTAGATAGTCCAGAGACACATAAACTTATATATTTAGTAGTGATATGGAAGAGATGACCAAGTTATTTATAGCAAACCTTGGCACATGTCCGCTCGTTTGAGCAACAACAAAAAAGTTTTTAGCCTTACTTCATTGAAATACCAAATGTAAATGATCAAATCAAATAAAGGTGAAAAAACTATTTATAGTTTTAGGATCCCGTATAACCAATAGCAACTAAGTGTCATCCGATCGCATTACATAACTATATACTACTATGTTAAGTTTACCAAACAAAACATGCTGAAATTTTGATTTCGGGATAGAAATTTCTGGTTTTCAGAATTTTTTCACTGGTTTGAGCAATACTCCTAAATGTATGTCAAATATCAAATTTAAAGGATACCGGAAAGTACTGCTTATATTTTTATTCTCAGAATGAATGCTACTTATATTTTTATGAATTGAAATATCTTTAAAACTATTTATTCCTTAAAGATGATATTAAAAATAATGTGTAAAGTAACGTAATTCTTCTGTATTCGGAAAATCAATTATACAACTCTGTTGGTTCAAAAGTTACAGAGATGTTATTTTAGTCGTAATATTTCCTGTAGTAATATATATCACTGAAGTACGATGGTCACTCACCCTTCAAACTTCGACAACTCACTTCCGTGCTACTTGATATAATTTTTTTGTTTGGATAATATTTTTATTGAAACAAATATTTTTTTTACAAAAAACCACCACCTAATATCGTTCCAACCCTTCATAGCCTACTATATATAGTCCACTTGCATATATTCATTTGTTCAGTATACAAATCTATATAATATGTATGTATAATACGCTAGTAATAAAGTATTTTTGGCGGGCGACCTATGCGCCGTCTCGTGTTTTTTAATTTAAATTTTGGTTCTGTCAAAACTAGTAAACATACGGATAGATAAAAAATGTCAACTTTAATTTTAACGATAAAGGAATAATTAAATACTATGGTCGGTTAAAAATTTATGATCGGCTTTCAAGAAGTGCAATTATAGATATTTTTAGAAAAAAATATTTCTAAAGGTACAAAATTATGTACTAGTTTTCACGTTTCTAATGTGTAACTTGGCCTTGTGCACTACCGTGCTCTAGATGAAGAGATTGATGTTAATGATTCTCGACGAATTTTTTGTACAGTTTTAAGAGAAACACCAGGCCAAAATAGTTCAAAAAATAATACTAATTATATATATATATATATATATATATATATATATATATATATATATATATATATATATATATATATTATATATATATATATATATTAATATATATAAACACATCTCACAGTTTTATTCCGATTGGAATAAAATTTGGTATTTTGAATAAAATCGATCAAGGCGAAAGGGGGGTTTAGAGTAGGGGGAACACAAAATTTGGCATATCTCCTTTAATAATCGAAAAATTTATAACAAGCAAAGTTGTAGGTAACTAGTTTTACTACAATTTTGTTTATTTTCATTTTTCCTGATATAGTAATATTTACAATTTAAGATTGAACGTTAAAATTCGTAATATCTCTGTTCACATTACAGTTTGAGAAAAATAATACGGAAGTGAATTGTAGCAAACATAATTTTCTACAACTTTACGCCTTATACATTTTTCGATTTTTCTATTATTAAGAGAGATATTTAATATTTTGATAATTTTATTAATAAAATTGGCCTTGCAAATACGAAAATCAAATCAAATACGACATTTTATTTTGATTAGACTATAATTGTGGCCGCTAGAGAGTATTTTATGTATTTTAAGGAAATTCGCTAAGTTGATGCGGCTCCTGTGTATCGCATTTACCCTACTCAAATGGTATGTAAATTTATTTTAAGATATTTTGAATACCTAAATTTAAAAAAAAATGTTGCTCTTTAACAGTCCACTGACTAATATGATATGTACAAAAATGCTGGACATTATTTCCTTTCTATTTTTGCTATCTATCATATGGATATCAATATCACAACATGCTTTAATTGTATTTAAAGAACTAGCCGTACCCTGCCCGCATGGCTAACGCTGTCGAGAGAATCGGATTTTGTTCACATTTACATTTACTTTTTTTGCGCGGAACCATAATGCTTTTTCTAAAATAAAAGATGCCTTACATCAGCTATCCGGCAGTGAAAGTCCCGTCAAAACCGGTCCAGCTGTTTTGGGGATTAGCCGGAACAAATAGACAGACAAAAATTTTGAAAATTTTGTTGTAAGTACCGTATATACTTTCATATGCATTTATAAAAATTCGTTATGCAGAAGCTGCGTCAACTTAGCGAATTTCCTTAGAATACATAAATCACTCTCTAGCGGTCATAATTTTAGTGTGATCAAAATGAAATATAATATCTGATATGACTTTAGTATTTGCAGCAATAGCTGCATTTCCTTTGGAGGAAATTCGCTAAAAATTAAATTTATAATTAGGCAAAATATAACGATTTTAGTTTATAGTTACTATAGAAACGACAATCAAAATTTTTATAATAAAATATATTTCATATATTTGTGTCAAACAAACACAAAATAATAAATATCTCTCTTAATATTAGAATAATCGAAAAATGTATGAGGAGTAAAGTATGTAAGTAGAAAATCAAGTTTGCTACAATTCATTACTTGATAATTTTTTTCAAACTCTAATGTGAGATATTTAGAATTTTCAATCTTTAATTGTAAATTTTTCTGTAGATATTAGTGTAACAGAAAAATGATAAGAAACAAAATTACAGTAAAACTTAGTATCTACAACTTAACTCCTGATAAATTTTTCGATTTTTCAAATATTAAGGGAGATAGTCAAATTTTGTCCCCCCCCCCTTCTAAACCCCATTTCCCCTCGTTCGATTTTACCCATTAACGAACTTGACCTTTAGAATACCAAAAGCGACCCAAATACCAAATTTCATTTCAATCGGAATAAAACTGTGTCCGCTAGAGAGTCCACAAACATTTAAAAAAAGTACATATGTTGTATGTATATATATATATATATATATATACATATATACAAATGTTAGCGATAGTGATTTTTAACATCTAATAAACAGGTAGGATCCATGGACATTTGAAGAAATTTTATTTATTTGTATGTATAGAGATAAATAAAATGCTTTATTTTTGTGATTAAGTGAATTTTGAAACAAAACAAAAAAACAACACTTGACATCTAGCAGAAAAACTGGCATCTATTGCGTGTTGCAATATGAAGCTAAAAAAAAACTGTACAATGGATATTGCAATGTAAAAAATTGCACTTACGTCGAACTTCATCTGCTGGTGAAGTAATATTTTTCACTTGCACTTCATTCACAGATTTCTTATACACTGCTGTAACCATCTTATAATCCTATTCCACATATTCTTCTTCCGCGATAATACTAATTTTGTTACATATATTTACAATGAATCCTAATAAATATTTAGACAGTTCACAAAATCATTTTTTAATGATATCGTTATCTATATTATTGATAAATAATAATTTATGTATGAATCAGGTAGATAAAACGTACTATAGTTAAATCAAAACGTAAAGGCGAGTTCGCATTGTTCATTTGTATTTAACCCTAAAGTAGCCGCGTGCAATTTTCATATACCATTAGTCACACGCGAACTAACGGACCTCACATTTAAGTTACTAAATAATAAGGTGTAGTTTAAATCTTTGAAAATTAAACATAAATTACAACAATTTAGTATAAAAAAGAAGTATAAAAAAATCAAGGTTTTAAAATTATATAGAGTGGCGCATAAGTAACGTTATGATTTAATTAGTGAATACATTTTTTGTTTACGTATTTTTAGCGAATTTCCTGAAAGGAAATAGAGCTATTGGTCCCGTACCGAAGTCAAAATTTCGCAAAAATTTCTTCAAATGTCCATCGATCCTACCTTGTAGATGTCAAAAATCACCATCTGTAAAATTTGTATATATATATATATATATATATATATACATATATATATATATATATACATATATATATATATATATATATATATATATATATATATATATATATGTGTGTCTGTAATCACTTTAGTGGTTACAGTTTACATTTTATCGGAATTAAATTTGATATTTGAGCCGCTTTTGGTATTCAAAAGATCAAGTTCGTTAATGGGTAAAATCGGATCAGGGGAAAGGGGGGTTTAGAGGGAGGGGGAAATAAAAAATTTGACATATCTCCCTTAATATTTAAAAAATCGAAAAATGTATAAGAAGTAAAGTTGAAGGTACGAAGTTTTATTGTAATTTTGTGTCTTATCATTTTTTCTGTTACACTAATATTTACAGAAATATTGACGGTTTAATATTGAAAATTAAATTCCTTAATATCTCTGTACACATTAGAGTTTGAGCAAAAATGATAAGGTGATGAATTGTAGCAAATATAATTTTCTACAACTTTATTTCTTACGCTTTTTTCGATTGTTCAAATATTAAGAGAGATATTTTATATTTTGCATTCTCCTCGACGTATGTCATTTATTAATAAAATTGGCTTTGAAAATACATACTAAAATCATATACGACATTTCATTTTGATCTGACTAAAATTGTGAACGCTAGAGTGTCATTTATGTATTCTAAGGAAATTCGCTAAGTTGAAGCAGCTCCTGCGTAACGAATTTTTTTTCTCTTTTTTTGTCAGAATTTACTTTGACACACTTTGGGAAATTTAAGATGGAAAGACTCAGCACAGAACAAAATTGTTCAATTTTATTTTGAAAGTCAGCATTCGATTATTCAGACACAAAGATCATATCGAAATTTCTTTCATGTTCCGACAATTTACCGATTGGTTCAGCGGTTTCGGCAAACACGGGGCTGTCAGTGATCTTCCGCGTGCTGAAAGACTTCGTGCAGTTCGAAATGATGTGAACATTGCTCGGGTGCAAGCAAGTGTTGAGGAAAACCCCGAAACTTCCACCAGGTGACGTTCTCAGCTGTTGGTGATGTCTAGGCGGTCTTTGCAAAGAATTTTACATACGTTACACCTTTTCCCGTATAAGATTCAATTGGTTCACGATTTAAAACCAAATGATGTATAAATACACATTCAATAATATTTAAACAAAAAATTATATTTTAAAATATCCTCATTTCTATCACCTAACTACTTACCTAATTTTTCTGCTAATTTTTTTTTTTAAATATCGAAATCAGAATTTTATTTTTAATCACAAACTACCCTGTGACTTATTTGGAGCCTACGAAAAAAATATCGAGCTTTCGTAAAAGGAGGAACTAAATTGTTTACATAATCTAAGAAACTGTTTTTGTTGAAATATAAGAAACTTACTTTAATTTACCTTACCTTTAATTTGCATGTAAACATGCTAGCGAAAGATGATTGAAATTAAGTAACAAAAAATAATTAAAATAATACGCGTAATAAGGCCCGGACCTTCTTAGGATACCATCAAGGCCTTATTACAGGCAGTAACAAGCGATGACAAAAATGTAGTTAAACAAAAAATATGGAAAGAAATTAACAGGATCTCCCTTGTTTCCAATGATAAAAAGCTTAGATATTAAGGTTGTTGTGAAGAAAATTCAATTTAATGACAGGTTCTTCAAAATTTTACAGCTTATTAATCCAATAATAAAAAATATCCTGTCAAAATTTGAAGTTGATTCTGTTTTTAGTTTTTGAGTAAAAAAATGTTAAAGTTACGACTTTCAAGAGATTTTTACACAGGTTAAATGGACTCGTCGGTAAAAACATGAATACAAAAATCTATATCTCGACAACCAGAATTGCCAGTGTTATGAAAAACTGTCATAATACTTATCAAAGTCTTATAAATACCTGGATCAAATTTCAAATTAATCTTGTTTCTGAGATAGTTAAATTTGTAGATCGAAAAATTTTCTAAATCTAGATTCATTTTTAGTTATATTTATTTTTATCTAGTTTTATTTTTAGTTATATTTATTTTTATCTAGTTTTATTTAGATTTATTTAGTTTTATCACCATGCAACTTTTTTGAAATACATAAAAATATATTTTTAATGATTAAAACTCTTCGAAAAAATGAAATTTTGGATTTAAGTTTTACACTATATTTTTTTTGTTACAAATATTTATGTTTTCTACAAAAATTTAACTATTTGAAACGATTTAATTGCAAAATTTTTAATTATTTAGAGTTGACAATGGATGAGATATCAATGCATTTAGTATAGGGCAAACTCACCACCCCTACTTTCCCTCACCAGTTTCACAACATTAAGATCCAATAGTAAAAAATTAAAAAACCCATCACTAAATTAACCCAAAACTCCAAAAATCTATTTTTCAATATTATAAACAGAGGGGTCTTATTTGCACCACACTGATAAAGACGGATTTGATATCTAATCGAAAACGCATTCGACTAAAAGTGTTGTTGAATTTTTATTTATTGATGTTTCTGCTTACATGTTGGATATTTCGAATTAATTCGACAATTACAATGACGATTTTTCATGACTGGAATTTATTAGTTCTGGCCTTGTTGGGCGACAGTATTATGCGTATAACACGATAAAGCATTATTATTGTTATTATTATTATTATTACACAGCCTTGTATACAATAGAAAGCATAAGCTATCATCCCATTAGGGAAAAAATGAGAAAGGAGAAATTTTCGCCTTCAAAAGTTGTGAAATCTATGTAACGGCAAAGTTGTTTGGCAAATGTGAAAAACTGGTTAATGTATATGAATTGTGTAAGCTTTTCAAGTGCAGTGTATTTCATGTTTTATTTGGCTTTTTTTTTTTATTATGTGCAATAAAATCTGACAACTTTCCTAGTAAAATATGAAATACCCTGTCCCTGAGAAACTTATTCATCAAATTTATATCAATAATTATTTCATTTTTGTTAAAAACCTTGGTTCTTAAATAGGTTTCTCTACTTTTAAAGGTGAGCTTTTGTTTTGATGGGATGTCACTGCTTTTATGTTCGAAAACTTGGACCTCTTACATTTTAATTTCCTGTTTTCAGACTTTTCAGTTTGATCTTAACATAAGACCTATTTTCCTACAAAAAATCGGACAACTGAAAGTACCCTCGAATCTTGATTAATATTATTATCATTATGAGAACAGTGGGTCCCCAAATTTCGATTTTTACTGTTGAATATCTTGGAAACTGTTGAAGCTGTAATGTTGAAACTTGATGGGTCAGAGATCAGACGATCGGTTTCACAGTACGTTTTAAATTTGAGTTAAAACCCTCTCTAATCCTGCCTGTAAAATTTATTACGGTAGGCGTCTTGTTTAGACTTTGTCTGACGCACTATCATGACATGCTATTTTATAATTATGTTTGGGATCAAATATACTGGGTGGCCCATTTTAAACGGGCACCGCCAATAACTCATCGGGGAAGGTACCAATCGAAAAAATGTTAGAGACAAAAGTTGTAGGAAATCGAGGGGGAAGTCAAATGGCGACTCCGGATTCTGCACTTAAAATTGTGCGTTTAAAACAAAGTAGTTTATTTAAAATCGAAGAAAAGATTTTTAACATCCAGCGTACCATTTCAAGCGTTTCATCATCATTATAAAACTTGATGTCCAAAGTTAACCTTCAAATGACCTTGAAAATCGAGTTCAAGGTCACCATTTGACTTTTCCTTCGATATTCTAAAGCTTTTGTCTCTACCATTTTTTCGATTGGGGCCTTTCCTGACGAGGTATTAGCGGTGCCCATTTAAATTGGGTCATCGTTTGACCTTGAGATGACATTCGGTACCCCTACCAAATGCACCATTCTGAACGTAAAATTTCCCGTTTTTTTAATTCCCGCAATAAAAAATGACCTGAAAAAACGAGTTCAAGGTCAAATCCAAGGTCCCACCCGACTTCCCCCTCGATATCCTACAACCTTTGTTTTTACCATTTTTTCGATTGAGACCTTCCCGTACGAGTTATTAGCGCTGCCCGTTTAAATTGGGTCACCGTGTATATTAGTGTATCATAAAAAATAAAATAAACTTTCGACATGCTTGATGGTGCATGTCGAAAGTTTATTTTATTTTTTATGATACACTAATATAAATCTTAGACTTTTCTAAAAGTCAAATTCAAATAGGTTCATTTTTCTTGTAGAGGAGTGTACAATCACGTTTTCATCATTTCTGTGGTCATTAATAAAACAAAGAAAAAACGATAATGAAAAAAAAAACGAAAAAATGATGAAAATGATATTTTATATTCTACAATATTTACATTTGATTTTGTTGATTATTAATTTTAATCATTTTCTTCATTATTTTTTTGTTCTCAATTTATGAATTGATTATGATTCTGTTATTATTATATCATCTTCATTGATTTAAAAAAAAAAAACATTTGGACTAGCTTGGCAAATTTGAATGAAAGTCAATGTTGTGATTTGAAAGAAAAATATCAATAAACAAATTCTTACAAAAAAAAAATAACTCTTGAAAAATAATAAGATCAGATAAACAATGTTACAGAAGCATCTTTAGAATTTTAACTATAATTAATTAATTAAAAATATAACCATTAACTTAAGGTACTTGTCATGCTAATAAGCATAATATATCGAATGCTCCACAATAGAGCACAATATATGAGCACAATATACAGGGTGTCCCGTAAGTAGTCGAGTTCCATAAGGAATAGGTAGAGGGTAGGATTTTGGAACGAAAAGTCCTGGAGAATTTTTATTAGACGCACCGTTAAATAATTATTTATTAATTATGGAAACTAGGTTGAAACCAGAGTTGCAAAAAGTGCATTTTCTTGATAATTCATTTTTTTCAAATTATTAATTCCTTGAAAAATGCATTAATTCAATTTTTTTATTTTTTGAAAAATGTAATAAATAAATTGTTTTAATAATAAATTTAAAAAAAACAAGTAATGTAACAACTAACTGAGTTAATTGTTTGAATACCCAGTGTATACTGAGTTGTATATACTTAGTATTGTTAATATTTCTGCCTATCCAATGTTTATAAATTATGAATTATCAAAAAATCAGCACTGTTGCTGGTTTCGTTCAGAAGATATTTCGGGGTCAAATTCTTTATGATATTTCCTGTAGTAATAGCACTGTAAGTGAGAATGCCAAATGTCCCTTAAACTCGGCCTTGCGCTCTACCGTGCTCTAGATTTGTAAATGTTTGTTTTGTATTAATAATTAATATTGAAACAGTAAAAATGTTCATGCATTTAAAAAATTTGCTATTAATGTTCTTGCGATTTTTATATATTTAAATATTGAGTTATATAATTGAGTTATACAACGCGACCGTCTGTTAACGCAAAGCGTTGGTCATCGCGAGCCTTTAGGCGACGCGAAAAGGTAGTCAACGCGAAGATTTAGAAAATTAACGGAAAGCGTTGGTAAACGTAAAGCGTTGGTAAACGGAAGAGTTGGTCAATGAGAAGCGTTAGTTATCCAAAGCGGAGCGTCAAAGATTCGCGAAGCGTGATTTCACGCGAATCGTTAACCAACGAGAAACGTAAGCTTAATTGAACCATAAGTAAGCCAACGCGAAGCGTTGGTTAAAGAGAAGCGTCAGTTAGTCAAAGCGAAGCGCCGGAGAGTCGCTTTGGTGATTCGCGAAGCGTGATTTTACGCAAATCGTAAAATTATCGTTGGTAAACGATAAGCGTTAACCCACGCGAAATGTAAGCTTAAGTAAACCGTAAGTCATCCAAGCGTTGGTCAGCGAAGCGTTGGTCATGAGAAGCGTTAGTCAATAGAAAGCGTAAGGTAAACGCGAAGCGTAAGTTAATCAACGCGAAGCGTTTGTTAATCAACACAAAGCATTAGTTAATCATCGCGAAGCGTTAGTTTATCAACGCGAAGCGTAAGTTAATCAACGCGAAGCGTAAGATAAACAACGCGAAGCGTTAGTTAATAAACGCGAAGCGTTAGTTAGTCAACGCGAAGCGTTGGATTATCAACGCGAAGCGTTAGTTAATCAACGCGAAGCGTTAGTTAATCAACGTGAAGCGTTAGTTAATCAACGCGAAGGGTTAGTTAATCAACGCGAAGCGTTAGTTTATCAACGCGAAGCGTTAGTTAATCAACGCGAAGCGTTAGTTAATCAGCGCGAAGCGTTAGTTAATCAACGCGAAGCGTTAGTTTATCAACGCGAATCCTTAGTCAATCAACGCGAAGCGTTAGTTAATCAACGCGAACCGTTGGATAATCAACGCGAAGCATTAGTTAATCAACGCGAAGCATTAGTTAATCAACGTGAAGCGCTAGTTAATCAACGCGAAGCGTCAGTTAATCAACGCGAAGCGTTAGTAAATCAACGCGAAGGGTAAGATAAACAACGCGAAGCGTTAGTTAATCAACGCGAAGCGTTAGTTAGTCAACGCGAAGCGTTGGATAATCAACGCGAAGCGTTAGTGCATCAACGCGAAGCGTTAGTTAATCAACGTGAAGCGTTAGTTAATCAACGCGAAGGGTTAGTTAATCAACGCGAAGCGTTAGTTAGTCAACGCGAAGCGTTAGTTAGTCAACGCGAAGCGTTAGTTAATCAACGCGAAGCGTTAGTTAATTAACGCGAAGCGTTAGTAAATCAACGCGAAGCGTTAGTAAATCAACGCGAAGCGTTAGATAAACAACGCGAAGCGTAAGTTAGTCAACGCGAAGCGTTAGTTAGTCAACGCGAAGCGTTGGATAATGAACGCGAAGCGTTAGTTAATCAACACGAAGCGTTAGTTAATCAACACGAAGCGTTAGTTAAATAACACGAAGCGTTAGTTAATCAACGCGAAGCGTTAGTTAATCAACGCGAAGCGTTATATAAACAACGCGAAGCGTTAGTTAGTCAACGCGAAGCGTTAGTTAGTCAGCGCGAATCGTTGGTTAATCAACGCGAAGCGTTTGTTAATCAACACGAAGCTTTAGTTAATCAACACGAAGCGTTAGTTAATCAACGCGAAGCGTTAGTAAATCAGCGTGAAGCGTTAGTTAGTCAACTTGAAGCGATAGTTAAACAACGCGAAGCGTTAGTCAACGCGAAGCGTTAGTTAGTCAACGCGAATCGTTGGATAATCAACGCGAAGCGTTAGTAAATCAACGCGAAGCGTAAGATAAACAACGCGAAGCGTTAGTTAATCAACGCTAAGCGTTAGTTAGTCAACGTGAAGCGTTGGATAGTCAACGCAAAGCGTTAGTTAATCAACGCGAAGCGTTAGTTAATCAACGTGAAGCGTTAGTTAATCAACGCGAAGCGTAGGTAAATCAACGCGAAGCGTTGTATAAACAACGCAAAGCGTTAGTTAATCAACGCGAAGCGTTAATTAGTCAACGCGAAGCGTTAGTTAATCAACGCGAAGCGTTTGTTTAACAACGCGATGCGTTAGTTAATCAACGCGAAGCATTAGTTAATCAACGCCAAGCGATAGTTAATCATTGCGAAACGTTAGTTAATCAACGCGAAGCGTTAGTTAATCAACGCCAAGCGATTGTTAATCAATGCGAAACGTCAGTTTATCAACGCAAAGCGTTTGTAAACGCAAAGCGAAATGTAAGCTAAAGCAAACCGTAAATCACCCAACGCGAAGTGTAGCTTAATGAGAAGTGTAAGTCAAAAGGAAGCGTAAGGTCAACGCGAAACGTTAGTAAACGCCAACTGTTAGCAAAGCGTTTACTAACGCGGAACGTTAGCTGCAGCGAACCATAAGGCAGCCAACGCGAGGCGATTTTTGCTAACAAAAGTTAAAAAATTTTTGCTAACAAAAGTTGTTTATTTTAAAGAGAAGAAAATTTTTTGTCAATAAAATTTTTGTTTACCTCTTACGGTTTCAAAGATATATTTTTTCCACCCTGGCGGGGGGAATTACTTTCCGATTTTGACCTTAATTTTTTGGTCTAGAACACATACAAAAATTTTCAGCTCGTTATCTCTTCTCGTTTTTGAGTTATCGACTTCACAGACAGACAGATGGCCGAATTAGGCCATTTTATGAATATCTTTGTAAAGCATTTTTGTCAAGGATTAATATTTTCAAGCATTACAAAGTCGTAACTAAACTTAATATACCTTGTATATTTACAAATATACTGGGTACAAAAATAGTATGTATGGTTGTTATGTATACCTACGGGTCCATGGAGACCATGCCTTCATTCGCCTATCAATTATATTTCTCATTGTTTTCAAATTTGAGGACAAATTTTGAGAAAACTATTGAGTTTATGAAAAAGTTTTTCAAACAAAAGTTGTTTATTTTAAAGAGAAGATGTTTTTTTGTCAACAAATTTTTTTTCTATCTGTTACGGTTTCAAAGATGTGTAATTCCCCCCTCTTATGCACAAATTTGTGCACAAATTTGCTCTTTGTGCACAAATTATGAGAAAACTATTGAGTTTATGGAAAAACTTTTCAAGCAAAAGTTGATTATTTTATAATGAAGAAGATTTTATGTCAATAAATTTTTTTTCTATCTCTTACGGTTTCAAAGGCGAACATTTCCACCCCTCCTAGTGGGGGGAAACACGTTCCGATTTTGCCCATTAACGAACTTTACCTTACTTTTTTGGTCTTAAACACACAGAAAAATTTTCAGCTCGTTATCTCTTTTCGTTCTTGAGTTATCGGGTTCACAGACGGACAGACGAATATGGCCGAATTAGGCCATTTTATGAATACCTTTGTGAAGCATTTTTGTCAAGGAGTAATATTTTCAAGCGTTACATAGACGGGACTAAATATAATATACCTTGTATATTTACATATACAGGATATAAAAATAGTATGTATAGTTGTTATGTATACCTACGGGTCCATGGAGACCATGCCTTCATTCGCCTGTCAATTGTATTTCTCATTTTTTTCAACTTTGAGGACAAATTTTGATAAAACTGTTGAGTTTATGAAAAAAGTTTTAAAACAAAAGTTGTTTATTTCAAAGAGAAGAAGATTTTTGGCTTACAAATTTTTTTTCTATCTCCTACGGTTTCAAAGATATAATTTTTCCCCCCTAGCGGGGGGAAACACGTTCCGATTTTGCCCATTAACGAACTTGACCTTACTTTTTTGGTCAAGAATACACACAAAAATTTTCAACTCGATATCTCTTTTCGTTTTTGAGTTATCGGCTTCACAGACGGACAGACGGACAGACGGACGGACGGACATGTGAAAAAGGTCGAATTAGGCCATTTTATGAATACCTTTGTGAAGCATTTTTGTCAAGGATTAATATTTTCAGGCGTTACAAAGTCGGGACTAAACTTAATATACCTTGTATATTTACAAATATACTGGGTATAAAAATGCGCAAATTAAATTCGTTAAATTATAAAGTTTTCTCAAAAGTGCATAAATAAAATTATTTTATTGGTTAATTTTTTTAATAATGTAATAATTAAATTTAGGGAATTATCAATTTTTAGAAAATCGTAAGAATGTACCCCCATAAAACAAAGATCCCACCCCTTAAATTTTACTTTCCTGTTTCTGTGGAAATACAACCGACAGATAAAATTCATAGTAGCTTTGGGACACAAGTTATAGTGAGCAGATATTCTTTTATAGGATGTCCCAAGTCTGTTAAAAATCACCAGAGACATGCTCCTCTATAAAACGAAGATCCAACCCTTCAAATCTCAACTTTTTCATTTCGGTTTTGAACTCAGTAAAAAGTCACTTTCATTAGCGAAAAATAATTAATTAATTAATTCGTTATTACCAGAAAAATTTCTAGCTGAGGAAGCCATTTTCTGTAATAAAATCTGTTTCAAAATTTATTATTATCAAATAATTAACTCCAATTTTTCGGGTTTTTTATTTTTTACTTTTGTCAATTTTTGTTTTTTTTTTTGTTTCAAATTTCAAATAATAATTGAACAATGGTAATAATGACAACTCAGCCTTAAAAAAAAAAGAAACAACTGGTTTATTCATTCTTAGTTATTATACCCAGTATATTTGTAAATATACAAGGTATATTAAGTTTAGTCCCGACTTTGTAACGCCTGAAAATATTAATCCTTGACAAAAATGCTTCACAAAGATATTCATAAAATGGCCTAATTCGGCCTTTTTCACATGTCCGTCCGTCCGTCTGTCCGTCTGTCCGTCTGTGAAGCCGATAACTCAAAAACGAAAAGAGATATCGAGTTGAAAATTTTTGTGTGTATTCTTGACCAAAAAAGTAAGGTCAAGTTCGTTAATGGGCAAAATCGGAACGTGTTTCCCCCCACTTGGGGGGAAAAATTATATCTTTGAAACCGTAGGAGATAGAAAAAAAATTTGTAAGCCAAAAATCTTCTTCTCTTTGAAATAAACAACTTTTGTTTGAAAACTTTTTTCATAAACTCAACAGTTTTATCAAAATTTGTCCTCAAAGTTGAAAAAAATGAGAAATTCAATTGACAGGCGAATGAAGGCATGGTCTCCATGGACCCGTAGGTATACATAACAACTATACATACTATTTTTATATCCTGTATATGTAAATATACAAGGTATATTATATTTAGTCCCGTCTATGTAACGCTTGAAAATATTAATCCTTGACAAAAATGCTTCACAAAGGTATTCATAAAATGGCCTAATTCGGCCTTATTCGTCTGTCCGTCTGTGAACCCGATAACTCAAGAACGAAAAGAGATAACGAGCTGAAAATTTTTCTGTGTGTTCTAGACCAAAAAAGTAAGGTAAAGTTCGTTAATGGGCAAAATCGGAACGTGTTTCCCCCCACTAGGAGGGGTGGAAATGTTCGCCTTTGAAACCGTAAGAGATAGAAAAAAAATTTATTGACATAAAATTTTCTTCATTATAAAATAATCAACTTTTGCTTGAAATGTTTTTCCATAAACTCAATAGTTTTCTCATAATTTGTGCACAAAGAGCAAATTTGTGCATAAGAGGGGGGAATTACACATCTTTGAAACCGTAACAGATAGAAAAAAAATTTGTTGACAAAAAAACATCTTCTCTTTAAAATAAACAACTTTTGTTTGAAAAACTTTTTCATAAACTCAATAGTTTTCTCAAAATTTGTCCTCAAATTTGAAAACAATGAGAAATATAATTGATAGGCGAATGAAGGCATGGTCTCCATGGACCCGTAGGTATACATAACAACCATACATACTATTTTTGTACCCAGTATATTTGTAAATATACAAGGTATATTAAGTTTAGTTACGACTTTGTAATGCTTGAAAATATTAATCCTTGACAAAAATGCTTTACAAAGATATTCATAAAATGGCCTAATTCGGCCATCTGTCTGTCTGTGAAGTCGATAACTCAAAAACGAGAAGAGATAACGAGCTGAAAATTTTTGTATGCGTTCTAGACCAAAAAATTAAGGTCAAATTCGTTAATGGGCAAAATCGGAAAGTAATTCCCCCCGCCAGGGTGGAAAAAATATATCTTTGAAACCGTAAGAGGTAAACAAAAATTTTATTGACAAAAAATTTTCTTCTCTTTAAAATAAAGAACTTTTGTTTGCAAAAATTTTTCATAAACTCAATAGTTTTCTCAAAATTTGTCCTCACATGTACAAACATAACATACATCAAATAGTATTGTTTTTATGTTTATTTCAGTTTTTTCAACCAGGTGTGTATATAAGTTTTTTTGTACAAAATTTTGCAAATGGTTTATTCAAAGGTCCATCGATCCTATCAAAAATTATCTATATATAATGTATATATATATATATATATATATATATATATATATATATTTAAATATATATATATATATATATATATATATATATATATACATATATTTACATATATATATATATATATATATATATATATATATATATATATATATATATATAATATAACGCTTCGTGTGGACCTTACACTTCTCATTGACGCTTCGCTTTGAATACGGTTCGCTGTAGCTTACGTTTCGTGTTGATAAACGCAAAGCCTTGACCGAACAATTCTTACTGATTAACGGTTCTTATTGGCTCACTAACGGTTCGCTTTAGCTTACGTTTCGCATTAGTAAACGCATTGCGTTTACTAAAGTTTCGCGGTAACCTAACACTTCCTATTGACTAACGGTTCTCATCGACCAACGCTTCACGTTGGCTGACTTACGGTTTGCGTTGATTAACAAACGCTTTGCGTTGATCTGACGCTTCCTATTGACTGACGCTTCTCATTGACCAACGCTTCGCTGACTTACGTTTCATTAAAGTTAACATTAAGCTTACGTTTCGCGTTGGTTAACGCTTTGCGTTGGTTAATTATTCGCTTGGCATAACGCTTCGCGTACCAATGAAGCTTCGCTTTGCATAACTAACGCTTCTTATTGACCAACGCCTCGCGTTGGCTGACTTATGGTTCGCTGCAGCTAACGTTCCGCGTTAGTAAAAGCTTTGCTAACAGTTGGCGTTTACTAACGCTTCGCGTTGACCTTACGCTTCCTTTTGACTTACACTTCTCATTAAGCTACACTTCGCGTTGGGTGATTTACGGTTTGCTTTAGCTTACATTTCGCTTTGCGTTTACAAACGCTTTGCGTTGATAAACTGAAGTTTCGCATTGATTAACAATCGCTTGGCGTTGATTAACTAACGCTTCGCGTTGATTAACTAACGTTTCGCAATGATTAACTATCGCTTGGCGTTGATTAACTAACGCTTCGCGTTGATTAACTAACGCATCGCGTTGTTAAACAAACGCTTCGCGTTGATTAACTAACGCTTCGCGTTGACTAATTAACGCTTCGCGTTGATTAACTAACGCTTCGCGTTCTTTATACAACGCTTCGCGTTGATTAACTAACGCTTCGCGTTGATTAACTAACGCTTCACGTTGATTAACTAACACTTCGCGTTGATTAACTAACGCTTCGCGTTGATTATCCAACGCTTCGCGTTGACTAACTAACGCTTCGCGTTGATTAACTAACGCTTCGCGTTGTTTATCATACGCTTCGCGTTGATTTACTAACGCTTCGCGTTGATTAACTAACGCTTCGCGTTGATTAACTACGCTTCGCGTTGACTAACTAGTGCTTCGCGTTGATTATCCAACGGTTCGCGTTGATTAACTAACGTTGTGCGCTGACTAACGCTTCGCGTTGATTGACTAAGGCTTCGCGTTGATAAACAAACGCTTCGCGTTGATTAACCAACGCTTCGCGTTGATTAACTACCGCTTCGCGCTGATAAACTAACGCTTTGCGTTGATTAACTAACGCTTCGCGTTGATAAACTAACGCTTCACGTTTATTAACTAACGCTTCGCGTTGATTAACTAACGCTTCGTGTTATTTAACTAACGCTTCGTGTTGATTAACTAACGCTTCGTGTTGATTAACTAACGCTTCGCGTTGATTATCCAACGCTTCGCGTTGACTAACTAACGCTTCGCGTTGACTAACTTACGCTTCGCGTTGTTTATCTAACGCTTCGCGTTGATTTACTAACGCTTCGCAATGATTAACTAACGCTTCGCGTTGATTAACTAACGCTTCGCGTTGACTAACTAACGCTTCGCGTTGATTAACTAACCCTTCGCGTTGATTAACTAACGCTTCACGTTGATTAACTAACGCTTCGCGTTGATGCACTAACGCTTCGCGTTGATTATCCAACGCTTCGCGTTGACTAACTAACGCTTCGCGTTGATTAACTAACGCTTCGCGTTGTTTATCTTACCCTTCGCGTTGATTAACAAACGCTTCGCGTTGATTAATTAGCGCTTCACGTTGATTAACTAATGCTTCGCGTTGATTAACTAACGCTTCGCGTTGATTATCCAACGGTTCGCGTTGATTACCTAAGGCTTCGCGTTGACTAACGCTTCGCGTTGATTGACTAAGGCTTCGCGTTGATAAACTAACGCTTCGCGTTGATTAACTAACGCTTCGCGCTGATTAACTAACGCTTCGCGTTGATTAACTAACGCTTCGCGTTGATAAACAAACGCTTCACGTTGATTAACTAACGCTTCGCGTTGATTAACTAACGCTTCGTGTTGATTAACAAACGCTTCGCGTTGATTATCCAACGATTCGCGTTGACTAACTAACGCTTCGCGTTGACTAACTAACGCTTCGCGTTGTTTATCTAACGCTTCGCGTTGATTTACTAACGCTTCGCGTTGATTAACTAACGCTTCGCTTTGATTAACTAACGCTTCAAGTTGACTAACTAACGCTTCACGTTGATTTACTAACGCTTCGCGTTGATTATCCAACGGTTCGAGTTGATTAACTAACGCTTCGCGTTGATTGACTAAGGCTTCGCGTTGATAAACTAACGCTTCGCGTTGATTAACTAACGCTTCGCGCTGATTAACTAACGCTTCACGTTGATTAACTAACGCTTCGCGTTGATAAACTAACGCTTCAAGTTGATTAACTAACGCTTCGCGTTGATTAACTAACTCTTCGTGTTGATTAGCAAACGCTTCGCGTTGATTATCCAACGGTTCGCGTTGACTAACTAACGCTTCGCGTTGACTAACTAACGCTTCGCGTTGACTAACTAACGCTTCGCGTTGTTTATCTAACGCTTCGCGTTGATTTTCTAACGCTTCGCGTTGATTAACTAACGCTTCGCGTTGATTAACTAACGCTTCGCGTTGATAATCCAACGCTTCGCGTTGACTCACTAACGCTTCGCGTTCATTAACTAACGCTTCGCGTTGTTTATCTTACGCTTCGCGTTGATTAACTAACGCTTCGCGTTGATAAACTAACGCTTCGCGATGATTAACTAATGCTTTGTGTTGATTAACAAACGCTTCGCGTTGATTAACTAACGCTTCGCGTTTACCTTACGCTTTCTATTGACTAACGCTTCTCATGACCAACGCTTCGCTGACCAACGCTTGGATGACTTACGGTTTACTTAAGCTTACGTTTCGCGTGGGTTAACGCTTATCGTTTACCAACGATAATTTTACGATTTGCGTAAAATCACGCTTCGCGAATCACCAAAGCGACTCTCCGGCGCTTCGCTTTGACTAACTAACGCGTCTCTTTAACCAACGCTTCGCGTTGGCTTACTTATGGTTCAATTAAGCTTACGTTTCTCGTTGGTTAACGATTTGCGTGAAATCACGCTTCGCGAATCTTTGACGCTCCGCTTTGGATAACTAACGCTTCTCATTGACCAACTCGTCCGTTTACCAACGCTTTACGTTTACCAACGCTTTCCATTAATTTTCTAAATCTTCACGTTAACTACCTTTTCGCGTCGCCTAAAGGCTCGCGATGACCAACGCTTTGCTTCGCGTTGATTAACTAACGCTTCGCGTTGTTTATCTTACCCTTCGCGTTGATTTACTAACGCTTCGCGTTTATTAACTAACGCTTCGCGTTGATTAACTAGCGCTTCACGTTGATTAACTAATGCTTCGCGTTGATTAACTAACGCTTCGCGTTGATTATCCAACGGTTCGCGTTGATTAACTAACGCTTCGCGTTGACTAACAATTCGCGTTGATTGACTTAGGCTTCGCGTTGATAAACTAACGCTTCGCGTTGATTAACTAACGCTTCGCGCTGATTAACTAACGCTTCGCGTTGATTAACTAACGCTTCGCGTTGATAAACTAACGCTTCTCGTTGATTAACTAACGCTTCGCGTTAGTTAACTAACTCTTCGTGTTGATTAACAAACGCTTCGCGTTGATTATCCAACGATTCGCGTTGACTAACTAACGCTTCGCGTTGACTAACTAACGCTTCGCGTTGACTTACTAACGCTTCGCGTTGACTAACTAACGCTTCGCGTTGTTTATCTAACGCTTCGCGTTGATTTACTAACGCTTCGCGTTGATTAACTAACGCTTCGCGTTGATTAACTAACCCTTCGCGTTGATTAACTAACGCTTAAAGTTGACTAACTAACGCTTCACGTTGATTAACTAACGCTTCGCGTTGATTAACTAACTCTTCGTGTTGATTAACAAACGCTTCGCGTTGATTATCCAACGATTCGCGTTGACTAACTAACGCTTCGCGTTGACTAACTAACGCTTCGCGTTGACTTACTAACGCTTCGCGTTGACTTACTAACGCTTCGCGTTGTTTATCTAACGCTTCGCGTTGGTTAACTAACGCTTCGCGTTGATTATTTAACGCTTCGCGTTGATAATCCAACGCTTCGCGTTGACTAACTAACGCTTCGCGTTCATTAACTAACGCTTCGCGTTGTTTATCTTACGCTTCGCGTTGATTAACTAACGCTTCACGTTGATAAACTAACGCTTCGCGATGATTAACTAATGCTTTGTGTTGATTAACAAACGCTTCGCGTTGATTAACTAACGCTTCGCGTTTACCTTACGCTTTCTATTGACTAACGCTTCTCATGACCAACGCTTCGCTGACCAACGCTTGGATGACTTACGGTTTACTTAAGCTTACGTTTCGCGTGGGTTAACGCTTATCGTTTACCAACGATAATTTTACGATTTGCGTAAAATCACGCTTCGCGAATCACCAAAGCGACTCTACGGCGCTTCGCTTTGACTAACTAACGCGTCTCTTTAACCAACGCTTCGCGTTGGCTTACTTACGGTTCAATTAAGCTTACGTTTCTCGTTGGTTAACGATTCGCGTGAAATCACGCTTCGCGAATCTTTGACGCTCCGCTTTGGATAACTAACGCTTCTCATTGACCAACTCTTCCGTTTACCAACGCTTTACGTTTACCAACGCTTTCCGTTAATTTTCTAAATCTTCGCGTTGACTACCTTTTCGCGTCGCCTAAAGGCTCGCGATGACCAACGCTTTGCTTCGCGTTGATTAACTAACGCTTCGCGTTGTTTATCTTACCCTTCGCGTTGATTTACTAACGCTTCGCGTTGATTAACTAACGCTTCGCGTTGATTAACTAGCGCTTCACGTTGATTAACTAATGCTTCGCGTTGATTAACTAACGCTTCGCGTTGATTATCCAACGGTTCGCGTTGATTAACTAACGCTTCGCGTTGACTAACGCTTCGCGTTGATTGACTAAGGCTTCGCATTGATAAACTAACGCTTCGCGTTGATTAACTAACGCTTCGCGCTGATTAACTAACGCTTCGCGTTGATTAACTAACGCTTCGCGTTGATAAACTAACGCTTCACGTTGATTAACTAACGCTTCGCGTTAGTTAACTAACTCTTCGTGTTGATTAACAAACGCTTCGCGTTGATTATCCAACGATTCGCGTTGACTAACTAACGCTTCGCGTTGACTTACTAACGCTTCGCGTTGACTAACTAACGCTTCGCGTTGTTATCTAACGCTTCGCTTTGATTTACTAACGCTTCGCGTTGATTAACTAACGCTTCGTGATGATTAACCAACGATTCGCGCGGACTAACTAACGCTTCGCGTTGTTTATATAACGCTTCGCGTTGATTTACTAACGCTTCGCGTTGATTAACTAACGCTTCGCGTTGATTAACTAACGCTTCGCGTTGATTAACTAACCCTTCGCGTTGATTAACTAACGCTTCACGTTGATTTAATAACGCTTCGCGTTGATTAACTAACGCTTCGCGTTGATAATCCAACGCTTCGCGTTGACTAACTAACGCTTCGCGCTTATTAACTAACGCTTCGCGTTGTTTATCTTACGCTTCGCGTTGATTAACTAACGCTTCGCGTTGATAAACTAACGCTTCGTGATGATTAACTAATGCTTTGTGTTGATTAACAAACGCTTCGCGTTGATTAACTAACGCTTCGCGTTTACCTTACGCTTTCTATTGACTAACGCTTCTCATGACCAACGCTTCCCTGACCAACGCTTAGATGACTTACGGTTTACTTAAGCTTACGTTTCGCGTGGGTTAACGCTTATCGTTTACCAACGATAATTTTACGATTTGCGTAAAATCACGCTTCGCGAATCACCAAAGCAACTCTCCGGCGCTTCGCTTTGACTAACTAACGCGTCTCTTTAACCAACGCTTCGCGTTGGCTTACTTATGGTTCAATTAAGCTTACGTTTCTCGTTGGTTAACGATTCGCGTGAAATCACGCTTCGCGAATCTTTGACGCTCCGCTTTGGATAACTAACGCTTCTCATTGACCAACTCTTCCGTTTACCAACGCTTTACGTTTACCAACGCTTTCCGTTAATTTTCTAAATCTTCGCGTTGACTACCTTTTCGCGTCGCCTAAAGGCTCGCGATGACCAACGCTTTGCGTTAACAGACGGTCGCGTTGTATAACTCAATTATATAACTCAATATTTAAATATATAAAAATCGCAAGAACATTAATATCAAATTTTTTAAATGCATGAACATTTTTACTGTTTCAATATTAATTATTAATACAAAACAAACATTTACAAATCTAGAGCACGGTAGAGCGCAAGGCCGAGTTTAAGGGACATTTGGCATTCTCACTTACAGTGCTATTACTACAGGAAATATCATAGATAATTTGACCCCGAAATATCTTCTGAACGAAACCAGCAACAGTGCTGATTTTTTGATAATTCATAATTTATAAACATTGGATAGGCAGAAATATTAACAATACTAAGTATATACAACTCAGTATATACTGGGTATTCAAACAATTAACTCAGTTAGTTGTTACATTACTTGTTTTTTTTAAATTTAATTTATTAATATTTAGCACATACAAATAAAATATTTTGTATTTACATTTTTTTAAATATATAATATATATTATTTTGGAGACTTTAAGACACTTTTTATTTTTGAATTGATGTTTCTTCTTATTTGAAGTAAATTTGATGGTGCTACACTCCAATAGGATTCATCATTTTGTTCTTGTATTATTCGCTGATAATGTAATTTCATCATGGTTTCGTCTGGTGAGATATTATCTGGTTGTTCTGATTTTGTATAAACAAAGGTGTATACGTTATCATTACCCATCTTTGATGCTAGATAATGTGTAATTTTTTTGGTTGAATCAATAATTTCCCCATCTATTTCAATTGTATAATAAATAAGTATTTCGACTACAAAGTAGTCATCATCAGTATAAATTAGCTAGTCGTAATTTACTCTTTGACAATTAGAAATGGATAGAAAGTCGAGATCAATAGACAAAAATAAAAATAAAATTAACTAAATTAAAATATAGTAAATTTTAATTATATTGAAATTACTCTTGTTAAAATTTCCTTCATTCAAATTTATTCCTGTTACCTTACTCTTATTAAAATTGCTCTTATATTGTCTCAGGATATGTTACTCGTCGCTAACTTGGTGACAATTTCAATGTGGAATTGCCGAACAAGACAAGTGTTATTTCCATATAATTTAAAATTTATTATATTTTTAAAATTTAGTATATTTTAATTTAGTTAATTTTCTATTTATTTTTATTTTTGTCTATTGATCTCGACTTTCTATCTATTTCTAATTGTCAAAGAGTAAATTAGGACTAGCTAATTTATACTGATGATGACTACTTTGTAGTCAAAATACGTATTTATAATAGAAAAAGAACTGATCTAGGTAAAGGGGGCGAATTTGAAATTTTATTTCAAAAACCTAGAGGTCTCACTAATTATCATTCGATAATATAATGATTGAAATAAATATTGTCAGTCTATTTATTTTAAAAAAAAAAGTATGTATGTACTATTATATAATTTTTAAGCCATATTTCTGTTTTACTTCATAAGAAATATATTCTAGGTATCGGATTATAATACTAAATTGTTGTAATTTATATTTAATTTACAATTATTTTAACTACACATTATTATTTAGCAACTTAAGTATGCGTTCCGCCAGTCCGCGTGCCACCACTGGTGTCTGAAAATTGAACGCGACTACTTTAGGGTAAAATAATGTTCATGCGTTTTTTTAATTAATAAATATTTTTATATACTTAAGTATAAGTAAGCTAAGGTAATGCGTTACGAAATGCGAATCATTAGTTAACGCTAAGTGTTAGTTATTTTACGCCAAGCGTAAACGTTCATGCGACGTGTTACTTCACGAACCGCGTTAACATACTAAACACAAAATGTTACTTAACACGAACCGTTACTTCACGCAAAGCGTTTACATAAAGGGGAAGCATTACTTAACGCGAAGTGTCATTTAACGCTAGGTGTTACTTAACGTGAAAGGTTAAGTTAACACGAAGCATATACGCATATTCTGAGTTATATATCAATGTTTGAATTCTGAACAATTCAGCATATTTTAAGTTTATTAAATATGAATTATCAATAAATATTTGCTTCGCGTTCTATAACGCTCAAACTAACGCTTCGCATGACGTAACTAACGCTTCGGTTTACCTAACGCTTCGCGTCAAGTGACGCGTTGACATAATAACGCGTCAAGAAACACTTTGCCTTAACTAACGCTTCGCGTTAACAAACGTTTCATGTGAACTAACACTTCTAGTTCAGAAACTAAAACTTCGTATTAAGAAATTAACTTCAAAAGTTCTCATGAGCACACGGTCCAGGTATCTTTAGTGTTATGAGCTACAGGTTCTGAGAGTGGTTTCCAGTCAAATTTTTCTGAAATTTAATCCTGTTGATAGTCTCAAGATCAAAAGTTCTATTTGCACAGGCCCAGAAATCCTTAGTTTTTGAACATCGGGCTCTGAAAGTACCGTTATCTGGATTTCTTGATAACTATGAATTACTTACCAGTCAATAAGCCGCAGTTGTAAAGTCGTTCTGTGCACTTGGAACTGGGAGGTTATGGGTTCAAATCCCGGCATCGGCAGTTTGTCAATTATTTAAAAAAAAGGGGTAGTTAATTGATTAAACTGTCGGCATATGGACAAGAACAAAGTAACCGGCTATATTTGTGAAGGTCTTCTGCAGTTTCCTTAACGAACTCCAGATGAGTATTGACATAGTTCATAGTCGGCTGCAGATCCTACCAATTCTACATTGTTCGTAAACAAGCAAATTACATAATTAAAAAAATATGAATCGGTGAACTATGCAAATATGTATTATTAGTATTTCTATCATTGAAACTTATGCAACATTATATACAGTTAAGTATTAAAATCTGCATAGCATACAACGAATTTTAATTTTTTATGTAACATTGTAATATATCTATCTATATACAGACTGTGTTAGACAGCTTTTCTTATAGTAAATCAATGTTAAATATTGTTCAATACTAGCTGTCCGTCTGGTACTGTATGAAGTCAGTCAGTACACATGTAATGAAAGTACAATTATGTATGTGCATTGTGCATCACAAAATCCCCACTCTTTAAATACAAACAAACAACCATACGCATACAGTATAGCTGTGAGATAACTGACTGACTTTATTTATATGTGTACAGACTGACTTCATACAGTACCAGACGGGCAGCTAGTAATAAATAATATTTTACATTGATTTACTATAGGAAAAGCTGTCCAACACAGTCTGTATAAATAAATCGATGTGTGTATGTATGTTCCCTATGGATTCCAAAACGGGTAGACCGTTTTTGATGAAATTTTCAGAAAATATTGAGATTAGCCAAGTGGGTGAAGTTTGGTAGCGATCGGGAATAAAGAATTTTTTGTTTTTCGGCAATTTTGTGTCATAACTTCAATTTTGTGTCATCTGGTTATAGATAATTATTGCGTACCGCTAGTATTATATATATCGTATGTCATGTACACACCCGTTCATAAAAATTAAACCACCAGTAAGTCACATTCTAAGCGTTTATATTCCTAAATATATGTATATTACATACAATGACACTTGTATGTTTCAACTGGTTAAATTTTTATGAACGGGAGGTGCTAACTATTTTTTTAAATATTTAATAAAAAAATACGGAGGGCGAAAGGTGTTTGGGCAAACATCCGACTAAGCCTGTATAAACATCCAAATTTTCCTGCCAAAGTTATAACAAAAATTACTAAAGCTTTAGTAATGCCGATCTTGACATATGGTGCACAAATATGGGGAATGGAAAAAACATACAAAAATTTGAAGACATTTGTGTGCAGTATGTGGAAAGTGGTATTGGGTGTGGCTAGAGCTGCTTCTAGCGATGCAACACTGATAGAATTAGGAGGAGTACCAATTTATGCGTATATGACCTACTTCTGCAGAGTTAGAGAGGTAGATTGTAAAGGCTGCCCTGGACGGGCTACACTTCGACCATAAGGTCCATTTTGATGCCTTAGGATGTGAGGATGTGAGTGGAGTGGAAGGAATTTGTGAGTAGACTAGCAATTGGCTGCAGCCGACTATGATAGGAACTATGCCGATATTCATCTGGAGTTCGTGAAGGAAACTGCAGAACACCTTCTCAAGCATAGCCGGTTACTTCGTTCTTGTTCATTCGCCGACAGTTTAGTCAACCAACCGCCCCCTTTTTTTTATTTTTATAATTGACAAACAGCTGATGTCGGGATTCGAACCCATAACCTCCCAATTTCCAAGTACTGTATACTGCGCAGACATGACGCCTTAGACCGCTCGGCTACTTGGCTGGTCTGCAGAGTTAAGTCGAGTGAAAATGAAAGAAAGCTTTAACAGGATTGTTTCGACCATGAATTAAAAGACAACATCTTAGAGCTAGTTCAGGAGTTTGGAATTGACATAAATAAACTAACTGATAGGAATATCCCTTATAATCACAAAAAAGATTATATCCAAGAACTATTACATGTTTGGTACAGAAGAAGCATGTTTCACAATATAAAAGATATGGACATTTCCTTGGACATTTTCAACAAAATTGGCCACTTTGTATATGGAGTACCTTACCTAGCAGTAGCCCAGAAGAGCACGAGGAGAGTGCTGGCTAACTTCTGCAGATACATGTAGGAAAATAGAAATAAATTTGATAATCAAAGAATATGCCCATTGTGTGGAGGAGGTGAGTCTGGCTACCATTTAATCTTTGACTGTTCTGGAGTCAACGAGGATAATAGGCATGATCTGAGGAGAGGAGGGTTAACGTGCTTGGAAAGTATTTTGAATGCTAGGGATGAGCTGGCGGTCTTGAAAGTGGGCAGATTTTTAAAAGAAATACTGAACAACAGAGCAAGGGTTATGGAGTCCCATTGTGTGCAGATGCTTCCGCAGGGGATAATGCCCGGTAATGAATCCGGTAATCCTCCGAAGTTGCATCTTGTTCAGCTTCAGTGCATCGAAAGATAGTCTCTTGGTTGCACTCTGAAGCAGTATTTTCCCGAGCTCCTGTTGCGGTACATTTTCCCAGTGATCACGTTGTTTAGTATTTGATCACTTGTATACATGCAATCCTTGAAATTCCTAAAATAAGCTCTGGGCCTATAAAGGGCATTCCGACTCTAAGGCATCTGCTTTTACGTTTCCCACGAAACCACTGTGACCCGGCACCCAGATCAATTTAACATTGTTCCGTTTTGCTGGCTCCAGCAGTTCCTCCAGACAATCCTTGACTACCCCTGAGGTGACCTCAGTTCCAGGCAAGGCTTTAAGAGCAGCTTGACTGTCCGAGAGAATACATACGTTCTGGTTTATACAGCCTCTACGTAGGTTCACCCGGACGCAAGCCAGTAGGACGCAGACTTCTGTTTGAAAGACCATGGAATATTTCCCCAAGTTGAGGCTTATGTTTGCTATAGGCCTCTCACCGTAGGTTCCCGCCCCGGCCCCTTCTTCAGTTTTGGATCAGCCTGTATACCAGACGATTCCTTTCTTGAGAAAGACTGGTTCTACGTAAAACTATATAACGGCTCTGGCGTAAAACTATAGTCAAAATAAAAATACTGTTATGATTTAACTTTACCTATTTATTTAACTTAATAAATATAATTGATTTTCGTCGACTAACGACCCTTTGCATGGGTAAGGCCATTTATTGAAACCCAGTTACTTTATTTGGGCTATACCATCAAATTGACATATTTTTCTGAATTTTTAAAAATTACTTTCAAACATTTGTCGATTGCATCATCATCACACTTTAATCTTTTAAATGTTTTGAATATTAAAAAGTCAACAGCTAGGCATGTTTGGGTGTGGTGCTGTAAGTTTTGATTAAAAATAATAACATTGTATTGCATACGATTGTCTCCCCAGTTAAGGATGTTCCAGCATGAAAACATATTTCGACAGGTTATGTTCATTTTTTTTTCACAGGCTAAAAATAACGTTTTCTAATAAATCCCAAACTTTCCGAATTTTTGACTGTTTAGAACGTGAGATAATTAATAGCAAAGGTATCATTTTCTCTCACTCTCTCTCATAAGAAGCATGTAAAACTTTATGCCCGCCCAACTATTATCTGTTGTATTAAAAAAAATTCACAACAGAATTTAAAAAAATTCGTTACGCAGGAGCTGTGTCAACTTATCGAATTTACTTAGAATACATAAATCACTCTCTAGTCACAATTTAAGTCTGATCAAAATGAATTGTCGTATCTGATATCATTTTAGTATTTTCAAGGCTAATTTTATTAATAAATGGCGTACGTCAAGGGCAAAGGGGGATTTAAAGATAGAAGAAATCACAAAATATAAAATAGCGCTCTTAATATTGGAACAATCGAAAAATGTATAACGAGTAAAGTTGTAGAAAATCAAGTTTGCTATAATTCATTACCTGATAATTTTTTCCAAACTCTAAATGTGTACAGAAATATTTAGAAATTTAACTTTCAATCCTTAATTGTAAATATTTCTGTATATATTAGTGTAACAGAAAAATGATAAGAAACAAAATTACAGTAAAACTTAGTACCTACAACTTAACTCCTGATAAATTTTTCGATTTTTCAAATATTAAGGGAGATATACCAAATTTTGTGTTTCCACCTCTCCCTAAACCCTCCTTTTCCCTTGCTTGATTTTACTCATTAATGAAATTGACCTTTAGAATACCAAAAGCGTCTCAAATACCAAATTTCATTCGAATCGGAATAAAACAGTGACCGCTAAAGAGTCCATAGACACATAAACGTATTTTATGTCTGATTTTTAACATCTAATAGGTAGGATCGATGGACATTTGAAGAAATATTTACGAAATTCCAACATTGGTGCAAAATCAATAGCTGCATTTCCTTTGGAGGAAATTCCCTAAAAAAACTAGGAGAGTAAAGAATAATATTTATTAAATAAATTTTAAAAGAAATCGCATTTTACCGTTTTTTTTTTCGAAATAACATTATTTTGTAAATGTGAACAGTGGAATGTGTTGCGTATATGTGTATATTTATTTGTTCTATAACAAATTCAAACCGGTTTTTTGCTGTGATTATATAACGCAGTACTGGAACGTCCTTAAGTATAGTGACATCAAGAAAATATGATCTCAATCATTCTCACTATTCTCTACAGAATCTGTTATTTATATTTATTTATTTAAATTTCTCAGTAATCTTTCAAAAAAAATTACATTTATCTTAATATTTTTGTAATAATATATAAAAGTTAACTAACCTCTATATACAGACTACAACGTGAAACATTGCGACAGATTATGTGGTATTCGATAGTAGACACAGGGCTCGTGCCTGATTATATAAATGCCTGCGTAGAGGTAGAGGTAGATTGTAAAGGCTGCCCTGGACGGGCTACCCTTCGACCATAAGGTCCATTGTGATGCCTTAGGATGTGAGAATGTGAGTGGAGTGTAAGGAATTTGTGAGTAGACTAGGAATTGGTAGGATATGCGGCTGCAGCCGACTATGATAGGAACTATGCCGATATTCATCTGGAGTTCGTGAAGGAAACTGCAGAAAACCTTCTCAAGCATAGCCGGTTTACTTCGTTCTTTGTCCATACGCCGACATTTTAGTCAATCAACCGCCCCTTTTTTTTTTTTATAATTGACAAACTGCCGATGTCGGGATTCGAACCCATAACCTCCCAGTTTCCAAGTACTGCATACTGCGCAGACATGGTGCCTTAGACCACTCGGCTACTTGACTGGTTAAATGCCTGCGTACTAGTGTATATGGCTGCCTCCAACATAACATCATATTCGTTATGCAAGAGCTGCGTCAACTTAGCGAATTCCCTTAAAATATATAAATCACTCTCTAGGCACAATTTTAGTCTGATCAAAATGAAATGTCGTATTTGATATGGTTTTGGTATTAGCAGGGTGAATTTTATTAATAAATGGTATAGTTCATAGAGAAAGACGAAAACACAAAATATACAAGTAATGTAACAACTTACTATCGTTTGGATACCCAGTATTTTCTGAGTTGAATATCAATGTTTGTATTGTTAACAATTTTTGAATTGTCTCACAATTTAAAGATGGGCATATTTTTCGCTTTCCGAGGAACATTTGAGCACAATTTATAAGAAAACTATTGAGGTTATGGAAAAAATTTTCAAACAAAAGTTGTTTATTTTAAAGAGAAGAAGATTTTTTCTCGTTAAACTTCTTTTATATCTCTTGTATCCCGATTTTGCTCATTAACGAACTTGACCTTAGTTTTTTTGCTCTAGAATTTTTTTAATCTAATTTCTCTATATATTCTCAAATTTTTTAAAATTTCGTCATATATACTAATAAATATTATTATTATTATTATTATTATTATATCCGACAAAAAACAAAAATATGAGCGGGACCAAGTTTTTCCATACAAAAAGTATTGATATCCCAGAAAAAAAAAGTTCGCTTTCAAATGTAGTGAAATTAATGTAAGAACCAAGTTTTTTAACAAAAATGACGAACTGATTTGGATGGTATTTATTGGGTAAGTTACTTACCACTTGGTCAGAATATTGCTTTGCTTATTAAGTGCTTATTACAATTTGCCAAGTAAACTAAGAAATCCTGCACCTGAGAGACTTTCTCAATAAATATTGATCAATCATTTTCTCATTTTTGTTAAAAAACTTGGTCCTTACATAGATTTTTGTTTTAAAATATTTCTTCTTTCACTTACCACTTTTGAGGTATAAATTTTCACAAACCTCCCCCCCCCCCCCTGGTAGATAACTGGGAAAAAAATATTCATGAAAATCGCTTTTTTCTCAAGATACAGCTATTAGCGGTGTTTCATTGAAACGATTCCACAAAGATTTATTAAAATGTCCCACCATTAAAAATTTAAAGGTATTCAGATAAAAAAAACAACAAATACTGAGAAGTTGATCGTGTGGACGTGCCATGGGTAATAATGAAAGTATATGTAACACTCAAAGACAACGGCTTGGTTTTTTTTGTTTTGTGAGTTATCCATTGGTGTGATAATCTAACATTTTAATGTTCTACAGTACATTACAGTACATTACGGTACATTCTGCAAACTAGAACTCTTTTACCTTTATATAGAGGTCGTGGTGCCGCATAAACCATATTGTTTTGTTGTCAACTATTTAGTCAGTCAACGTTAAGTCAATGACAATACTTTAGAAAACATGATAACATTTATAAAAATGTCACATATTAATATGGTTATTACATAAATCTTAACTAGTACAACTTATATACAGGGTGTCTCGTAAGCCACGGACATAACTAAAAGTATAGATAGAAAATTTAATTCTGAAACGAAAAGTCCTTTACCATTTTTTAATCAGACAAACAGGTAATTAGTTATAAATTAAAATAAGTAACCAATCAGAGGCGCCCAATAGCGTGTTTGAGTGAGTGTTTGTACGTTAGTGGGGAATGCATGTACGTGTGTCTGATTGGTTGCGCGCCTCTGATTGGTTACTTATTTGATTTTATAACTAATTACCTTTACGTCTGATTGAAAAATGGTAAAGGACTTTTCGTTTCAGAATTCAATTTTCTATCCATACCTTTAGTTGTGGTCCGTGACTTACGGAGCACCCTGTATATATAGGTAATACATACGAATAGTAATAATATATCCAATCAAAAACAAAAATTTTATGAGGGCCAAGTTTTTGTTGTTATTCAATATTTCGACGAAAATAAGTACTCGCGTGAGGGCCAAAAGTATATAGTTATAAATGAATCTAAGAACTTGAACCAAATATGCTTTCGGTATTTCAATGGTCAAGTTTGTTAATAAATAGAATTGATCAAGGGTAAGGTGTGTTTAGAGAAAGAAGAAAACTCAAAATATGGAATATACCTCTTAACATTCGAAAAATTCATTTTAATAAATTAAAAATATCAAGTAACCATGGTTATGAGTATTTGTATATATGTATATATATATATATATATATATATATATATATATATATATATATATATATATATATATATATATATATATATATATATAAATATATATATAAATATATATATAAATATATATATATATATATATATATATATATATATATATATATATATACATAGAAATACATATATATATACAACATATGTACTTGTTTTAAATGTCTGTGGACTCTCTAGCGGTCACAGTTTTATTCCGATTGGAATGAAATTGGGTATTTGGGTCGCTTTTGGTATTCTAAAGGTCAAGTTCGTTAATGGGTAAAATCGGGCGATTGGAAAGAGGGTTTAGAGGAAGGGGAAAACACAAAATTTGACTATCTTAATATTTATTTATCTTAATATTTGAAAAATCGAAAAATTTATCAGGAGTTAAGTTGTAGGTACTAAGTTTTACTGTAATTTTGTTTCTTATCTTTTTTCTGTTACACTAAAATTTACAGAAATATTTACAATTAAAGATTGTTTAAAATTTCTGTGGCTCCCTAGCGGTCACAGTTTTATTCCGATTGGAATGAAATTTGGTATTTGAGGCATTTTTGGTATTCTAAAGGTCAAGTTCGTTAATGTGTAAAATCGGACGAGGGGAAAGGGGGGTTTAGAGGGAGCTGGAAACACAAAATTTGACTATCTCCCTTAACATTTGAAAAATCGAAAAATTTATCAGGAGTTAAGTTGTAGGTACTAAGTTTTACTGTAATTTTGTTTCGTATCCTTTTTCTGTTACACTAATATTTACAGAAATATTTATAAATTGAAAGATTGAAAGTTAAAATTCTAAATATCCACCCGGGCCCCTTACACCGCCCAGTCCGACACTGTGATACTCTGACTCACGTATCAGCATTCCACGTCCGCAAACATCCTTAGTTTACTATAACTGAAACAATACCAGATGATGAAAATATCATTAGGTTATTACGGCAGAAAAAATAGAAGATTATGAAAACTTTGTAAGATTATTACGAAAGAAAAAATAGTAGGCTATGAAAATACCATTAGAGGGAGTTTTTTTTTAATGGAAAAGGAACTCAAGTTTTCGCATATTCGTTACAAAAATAGTATTATGTAAATTAGGGATAAATTTGAATTGTTTCAATGTTGATATCGGTATCATAATGGACATATATTCTAAGTGTATCATATCCTGAACAACCGCTACAACCTAAACAAACATACCGGAGTACATCACATCATTGCAAAGTTTTCCTTAGTAGCTATTTAATATTTTACCTAACAACTTCCTAGATATACCAAATATTATAATTAAACGTGTAAAGTAAAATAAAAACAAATGAAAACCTTACAATGGCTTCTCAGTTAAGGCCCCCATACACGATCAAGCCATTTTCGCAAGAGCCATTTGTGCAATATCATGTTGGCGTAATAAAAGTCGCCATACACTATCACAAATTTGCGCAACAGCGTCTTAATTGTTTGTTGCAACAAGTTGTACAACCTGAACTTCAACGTTATTCGGTCAAAAACTGTCAAACATTGTCATACACGTTCAAACCACTTGTCAAGCGTGTTTCGCCATAATAAAACGGCCCTATACACGATCAAACAATTAGCGCAGCAAACCTTTTTGCACAATATCATGTTTGTGAAAACTTCATGTCATTTTGTGGCTTTTGGCCAAACACTGTCATATACCTTCAAATCCCTTGTCAATCGCGGAAATGTTGCGCAATAAAAATCGATCGCAACCAATTTTTTTCTAAACGCTGTGCAACAACTCAATTCATGGCATACACCATCAAATTGTTTGCGCAAACAGATTTTTGCACAAATTGCTGGGGGCCTTTAGATTAGGTGAGGTTATTCGACTAAAACGATATGGCACCCTTGGAACCAAAGTTCATTATGATACCGATAAGGACTTATCCGTCCCCAGTTACTAGTTTTTTTACTTCCGTTTACACTTACATTATTGTTTTTGGGAGAATCTCAATCCTAATAACTATTGCGAACTTTATAATTCATTCGGTTTTCGAAAAAATGCTTCGGATAAAAGTTTTTCATTTTATTAAGGTGATTGTCTTTCAGTTATCGTGTTAAAAAATTTCAGCTCTGAACAGACATCAATTATATGATTGGACTGAGATTGTTTACTCGCTTTTTTGACTTGAATGTACCTCGTATACTTGTTCACTTACAATAGGTAATCATTTTACATTGTCCAAGTTGTTTAGCCAAATCGCTCGACGCGTTTTTTAAAATCAAATTTAAAGTACGGTGAAATTACTACTTTTAGTATGTACCAATAATGTTAATCGCAAAATTCTTGAAAGCGATTTTTATCAAAACTAAACAGTAAATCATATTGAAATTTAAATAAACGATTTAAATTTTGAACAATTTATCAAAAATCCAGCCAATTCCGCCGACAACGCGTTTCACACCCCAGTCAGAAGAAAAAAACGGAAAACTTGACGAAATAGAAGGTAATGTAAGCACCATTAATAATTCTAAAGCATTTCTAATTTAGAATGGAAAGTTTTGTTTAAATTGTGACATTTGAGAAAGAAAATGTACAAGCTTAATGCATATACAATGTAAACGATACTTTTGGACAACATTTGCTTCTCAAAGCTAATTCGTGGTTTTTTACAACGAAAATAATATTTACATAGTTACTGGAAGATGTATAACTATATACTATTTAGTGGTATATATATATATATATATATATATATATATATATATACCGTGTATTTTCATTTCCAATTTCCCCAGGCCAATATCTCGAGAACTAAGTAAGATATTGGTGAATGTTTCACGCAAAATTTTCAGGTTTCTAGGATGTAAAATAACTGTGACCTTGTCTGAGATTTAAGAAAAACAACTGAGATTTCGAGTAAATTTAATTTCAGTTGGCATTAGCTTAATTACGTGAAATCTCAGGTGTTTTTTCTTAAATATCTTTTTTGTTAGGCCCGCTATGACGGACCTAAAATAAATTTTAATTTTAACTTCCGTCAAAAGATAATAAACATTATTGTGGACTTTTATGAATGTACCTACTACATAAGATTTTGAAGAATTTTATAAATGGACTAGATCTAGTGCTCGTACATCCTTAAGATAAGTTCCAAAGGAAAAAATCTATCGATGTCAGACCCAAAATTCCATCTTTGAACTTTTGAACTGTAAAGTAATAATGAGAAAGTGTAAATTAGTAAATCATAATCAATTGGAGACCTCAACGCAGAAATTAGACACAACATTTCTAAGAAATTATGTTAAAACTTTGACAAGACAATAAACATGTGCAACCTTGGTAGGGAGTCCATTTGGAGTACACAAAACTTCCAGATCACCATTGCTTACTTAAGTAAAACTTCCATTCAATAAAAAATGAGTATTATTAAAAAAATAAATTGCAGCTCATCTTGAAACATTCATTGGATGTCAAAAAACCAAATTTGCCGTATGCATCCGTGCCAACTGTAATGCATGAGACCTTTAAAACATTTTAAACTAGGAAAGGTAAAGGAAATATTTAAATGCGATAAAAAGTTTATCTCATAAACACAATTTTTTGGAAATTTTCACATAAAATCCTACTTTTAGCTTAAATAACAGAAAATCCTTGGAAGCGGATAATTATAAATACAATAAATTTTATATGCCTGACAATAAAAAAATGAACCAATTTGTTTTGAAATGTCCATCAAGATATTCATAACTATACATAAATTTATATTGATCACCCGATAATCATATTCAATTGTAAAAACTGTACCTTGATCTAATAATTCATAATTTGGTTCCAATAGCTGTGAAATAGTCCACAGTACAGCACGGTTTCTTTTTGTGATTAGTAACAGGCTAAATTTTTGTTAGTAGCTTCCTTTCGATGAGACGCCCAACTTTTCTCTCGCGGAAATTCTCGATGATAGTGACTAGCGAAGCACGTAAGAGAGTAACTTGTTCAAACAAGAAGTTTATACTGTCTGATAAATATATAAAAAGTATATATATATATAAAAATCAGAATAATATGGAAAAGTTGGCTGTCACATCACAATCGTCTTTGGTGTAGAGGATGCACACTGGACCGGTAATCCAGAGGCCCGGTTCGATTCCTGGTTGACGAGTTAATTTTTTCATATCAGTATTTAATTTAATTAATAGTAACTTGTTTGTTTGACGATAGCAAAAGTTCAGTAACAGTTAATTTGTTAGTTAAATTGAGAGATAATGTAATAAAGACTTTAGAAAAAATTGTGTCCACAGTCATCGTACTTGAGGTAACCGACCCGGTACAGCAGCATCCGAAATCGGGCCTAAAAAATTCCTAGAACAGAACTGCGACACACAACAACAGTACACTTGCAGTTTCAAATTTAATATTTCACTATCGATTCATACTTACGGTCGATTTTCTTGATAATTTATATGGCAGAACAACGTTTGTATATATATATATATATATATATATATATATATATATATATAGTATATGTATATATATAAAGGTTTGAAAACAATTTTCAAACAAAAACACTGCTTTCAGTTTAAATACGAGAAAACCCTTGGAAGCGAATAAGTAATACAATAAATTGGATTTGCCTGACAATATACTGGACCAATTTGTTTTGAAATGTCAATCAAGATATTCGTAACTAAATAAATTTATATTGATCACCCGATAATCATATACAATTGTAAAAAACTGTACCTTGATCTAATCTTTCATAATTTGATTCCAATAGCTGTGTAATATCTTAGATGGTTTTCTTTAAAAATAGTAAGATTTTAATTTTTGTATAATATATTATTTATGAATGCAGCAATACAGAAAGTTTATCCATAATTCAAAGTGGAATTCACTCCAATCTTTCGTAATATCTCCAATAATTTGGATTTGCTTTGCTTGCAACAGTAAATTCTGTATAAGTATCCTATGATGATATATCTGTAATTACTGCCTTCTATTTTCGAAAGGATATTTAACGCAAATACCTAGAAACTTCGTTCTTAAATATTTTTGCAAAAACATAAGTTTATATGTCTGTGGACTCACTAGCGGTCACAGTGTTATTCCGATTAGATTGAAATTTGGTATTTATGGCGCTTTTGGTACTCAAAAGGTCAAGTTCGTTAATGGGTAAAATCGGCCAAGGGGAAAGGGGGGTTTAGAGGAAGGGAGAAACACACAATTTGGCATATCTTCCTTAATATTTTAAAAATCGAAAAATGTATTAGAAGTAAAGTTGTAGGTACTTAGTTTGCCTATAATTTTTTCCTTACCATTTTTTCTGTTACACTTACATTTACAGATATATTGACGGTTTAAGATTGAAATGCTCAATGTGTGACACAGGCACCAAATTAGCAACAAGCAACATATCTCTGAATCCATATCCCAGAGATAGTTACGATTAGCTAATTCATACTGATGATGACTACATTGTAGTCGAAATACGTATTTATAAAATACAAACAAATGTTCTAGGAATAGGGGCAATATTTGAAATATAAATGGAAAAAATGATAAAGTGATGAATTGTAGCAAACATGATTTTCTAAAACTTTGTTCCTTATGCATTTATCGATTGTTTTGATATTAAGCGAGATATTTTATATTTTGTGTTTTCTTCTTTCTTTATGCCCCCCTTTCCCCTTGACGTATGCCATTTATTAATAAAATTGGCCTTGCAAATTCTAAAATCTTATCAGATACGACATTTCATTTTGATCAGACTGAAATTGTCACCGCTAGAGAGTGTTATGTATTCTACGGAAATTTGCTAAGTTGAAGCAGAACCTGCGTAACGTAACCTGCGTATTTTTTTTTTTTTTTTGTCGAGTATTTTTTTAAATACAACAGATAATAGTTGGGCGGGCATAAAGTTTTACATGCTTCTAATGAGAGAGAATGATTGTTATTCATTATCGTTCTAAACAGTCAAAAATTCCGAAACTTCGGGATTTAAAAGAAAACGTTATTTTTAGCTTGTGAAAAAAAAATGAGTAAAATCTGTTGAAAAGTACTTTCATGCTGGACCATCCTTAATAGTCATAAAAAAACTTGCCAAGTAAATTTCAAAACAATTATGTTCTCACTTTTTAAAAAACTTGGCTCACATAGATTTCACTTCTCTTAAAGTCGAACATTTATATGGGACATATAAGATAGGTACAGCGTATAAAAACTTCAATATTATAAAACCTTTCGGTATTGCCCCATTTCAAAAGGTGTGAATAAGAATATTGCAAATGAAATAAATTTATGGCTGTGCTATTAATCATAGCATGCGCTACAGAAATACATCTGAATCCCTCAAAGGCTTGTTTAGTTGTTGCGTACCATTATTATTAATTGAATAAAGTTTGGAATATGTTCCGCCCAAATCATAACATGTTACAATTAATAACAAGATTTAATAATTAATTTTCTTATCTTTTTAAAGGTCCACATTTAAATAATAGATATTCAGTGTGCTACATAACAAATTAAAATTATATAAATTATCATATAATTATATTAGTTAGATAGATCTTTACCAGTTGGTTCCGTGTGGGGTTTGGAAACGAACATAAATTGTAAATGCTACAGATCTATTAAAGATAGACATCTGACGAAATTATTTGTTTTGGATCAAGGCTCTTGCTTATATGAAATTGTTAAAATTCGTTTATTCTTGTAGTTGTTAAATGTAAAGATTCCATACTTATGATGGTCGTGTTCAGAACAGCTAATTCCTTAGAGCAGTGATTCTCAACCACGGTGCCGCGACACTTTTGTGTTTCGCCAAATTTTAGAAATGTATATAGTAAAGTACTAACCAACATAAAAACGAAAAAAGATCGAGACTGTTAAATGTAGAAGACGATATGAGAGTAACATTGTCATTTTTACGACCAAATATAAATGAAATTATCAAAAAACATCAAGCTCAAATTTGTCATTAAAAGTATCCCTATTATTAACTTTGTAATGAATCCCTTAATAAACGTACTGTTGTTTTTGTAGTACATATTATTTTATGTTACATTCATAATTATTACCATAAACTATTTTACACAGTGTATTATGGGTAAGTAACTTTTAAACTTATCTTTTTCTTTGTGTGCCGTCAAATTTTGACATCGTTAAAAGTATGCCGCGACAAAAAAAAATTGAGATTCAATGCCTTAGAGTCAGTTTAAGAAAAATTTACTTTTAAGCATCATAGTTCAGCGTTTGTTCCTCTTACAACACACGTACTTACTATGGTCTAAGATCCGGCATTAGAAAAACCTTCCCTCATCTGTTAATATTATTGAAAACGCTTATTGTAATATAAACAATTTGGCAATGTAATGTCTGCCAGGGTAGTTCTGCTGCAATTAACATCAATTAACTAATTAAAAATTTATTTTTTTATAATTAAATCCTTCACGTGTTAATAGAATTTGGTTTGTTAAATAACATAGTATACGATACGACAAATCTTGTAATAGCAGGCAGCGCTGCTTATTACTGCTACGGTTACCAGGTGTTCAAAGGTAAGTAAACTTAGCTTACTTCCTTCATATGTTAATTGAAAAATATTTAGCTAAATTAAAAGTTTAGAATAATTAGAATACATCCATAACTGGCAGCCATCATCATAAAATCTATTCAAATCAATTGCAGCCTGTATAAGAAAATTTTTAAATAATATAATTTAAAAAAAAAACCTTGTAGAGAGAGAGAGACTATTGCATTATTCCACGTAACAAACAAGGAAAGTATATGATTCATACGTATGTAGAGTGTACTCCATTTATAAGTGTATTTATACTAATAGTGGTATTGTATAGAGAATGCAGAGAAGATAAATGGAGTACACTCTACATACGCATGAATCATATACTTTCCTTGTTTGTTACGTGTAATAATGCAACAGTCTCTCTCTCTCTACAAGGTATTTTTTTTTAAATTAATTAATTAATGTTAATTGCAGCAAAACTACCCTGGCAGACATTACATTGCCAAATTGTTTATATTGCAATAAGCGTTTTCAATAATATATCAATTAACAGGTGAGGGAAGGTTTTTCAAATGCCGGATCTTAGACCACTAATTATGCCATCATGTATTAAGTATAAAAAAACATTTTATATTCTAATGCATTATAATCATCAACTTGAATACAAAAATTTAATAGTACGTCAAACCCTAGAATAAATCACCTAGATTTTCTACTAGCCTTTATTAAATCCACTAAATTTAGAGGGAAATACCTCAATCTGGAGTAAATCCCTTAATATTACTAATAGAAAAGAATTTTGTTTTGTATTGAATTATAAATATTATAAATAAAACAAGTATTTGAAATTTGCGTGAAATCACTATATTTGATTAGTGGAATACAGTTCCTTCTTCAGAAATATTTCATTATTATTTTTGAAGAAGAAACTGTGTTATATAATAAATCTAAAGGAGATTGGAAAATATCCGTTATACCAAGTAATTTGTTACAATGAGATTTGTTATATGGAGGTTAGGTTGGTCTAAGATTTAAATTTAAAACATCGTATTTAATGTGAAGCTGCTATTCCGAGCATTTGTCTCTCATTATTGTTGTGTTTTTTTTTTAACTTTAATGTAACAAAAAAGTTAATATAACTCGGCTAATAGCTAAACACAACATTTATTAATTATAAGGCGGTACGAAGTACGCCGGGTCAGCTAGTATATATATATATATTATATTCCGTCTGTTTTGGAAAGCTTTGCTAATAGAGAATCAATGTTAAATATTATTTACTATAATAACTACACAATGCTTCATAATGAAATAAAAATAGTGGGGGTACTCTGTAGTGTAGCGTGTGTGTGCATACGTAATTAGTAATGAATAATAATATTATAAATTAAGTAAATCCTTCACTAAATTCCCACTCTTAAATGACATCAAACAAACATCATACCACAAGCAGCCAGATGTTTTTAGATATGTGTATATATGAATGTGTTTATACTAAATATTTTATTTATTTATTTAACATTGATTCCTTATTAGAAATACTTTTGAAAACAAACTGTATATATATTTCGTATTAGAATCTTTTGTGTGAATTTTTCAAATGAGAGACAGAGTACACTATATAAATTTGAACAATGATCAATTTCGACTTGGTATGGTTGATCAACATTTGAAATTTGATTTTCCGATTTTTTTTTACACAGTTTATGGGATACTACTTCCTACACATGTTTGAAACTTTTCATCAGAAAACTCATTTTTTTATAGTCATATTATAATAAATTTAAATTATCACTCGTCGACAAATGTTGTGCACGTATACTTGTTAATGAAATAAAGTATGTTTATTCATATTTCAACATCTAATCTTATAATAAAAGATACGGTTTTGGTAATTTAAAAACAAGGGAATGTAATTAAATGGTTTGATAGTACCGTTATGAAAATTATTTTACAGTATAATAAACTCTTATCTAAAACACTTTGAAATTTTAACACTGTTCTATCAACCATGATTTATACACGCCTACACATTAATATCGTATTATGTATCATATGATTCAAAAATTTATGAAGACTGGTCAGTTTGGAGAAGTAGGGTGGCCTTAGTATTGTCATACCTAATTCAATTATCCAACTGGGGAATGGGCAAAATCCATCTAGGTAAAACATGGGCTTCTTGGTATATAAAATAAATATATATATATATATATATATATATATATATATATATATATATATATATATATATATATATATATATATATATATATATATATATGAATATATATATGAATATAGTGTCGGTTTTCAAAAGCAATTCTAATAGGGAATCAATGTTAAAGAAATAAATAAAATATTTACTATATAAAACCATACATACATACACATTCACAAACATCTGGCTTGTGTTATGATGTTTGATGTCATTTAAGAATGGGGATTTAGTGATGCCCACTTAATTTATAACATTATTTATAATATTTTATTATTATAATATTATATAGTAAATAATATTTAACATTGATTCTCTATTAGCAAAGCTTTCCAAAACAGACGGTATATACATATATATATATAAATATATATATATATATATATTTAAAAAAAAAAATATATATATATATATATATTTATATATATATATATATATATATATATTTATATATATATATATATATATATATATATATATATATATATATGTGTGTGTGTGTGCGTGTTTGTTTCCATTCTATAGGCCGGAATTTCTAAGGATCTAAGGACAAGTTCGTTAGCGGACAAAATCAAATCGGTCGAGGAAAAAGAGTGGTTTAAAGGGAGGGGGGAACAAAAATTTTGAATTTATCTCTGATGTTAATTGAAATATTTTAAAGTTTTAATACTTATCATTAATATAACAAGTAAAAATAACATTGAACTTAGTTAATTGCTTAAATACCTGATACATAATGAGTTTAATTTTCTCAAAAAAAAGTTGTTTATATTTAAAAGAGGAGCATTTTTGTCTCAAAAGTTTTGTTTTATCTTTTACGGTTTCATAGATGGACATTTCCCCCTATTGCAATCCGCCGATTTTGCCTATACAAAATGATCAATATTGCGGTCAATATTTTCAACCGTTACAAGGTCGGGACCTAACTAAATATATCTTTGTATATATTAAACGTACCGAGTATAAAAATCGATATCGCTAAGTTCTATATCATCGCGTTCACCACCAAGAAACTGTTCCCCACTATTCTCGATTTCACCAAATCCACAGTCACATGCTACTTCCATAGACCCCGTGAAAACACCTTTCCGGAGTTCAACGCATTAAGCCGCTTAGACCTACATTAGTTGCTCTTCAGGAAGAAATTCCCCAGGCCACATAACGTCGATTGCAACTGATTCCGGTGCAATCTAATTGTATATACTCCCCTTTGCCCCTTTTTATTTTATTATTTAAGTTAGTTTTAATTAAAAAGTGTAATCAATGTTTTTTTAGTGTACATTTTTTCCATTCTGTACCGATATTTTTGTAAAAATGATGTATTTTAATGAAACGATGTTTTATAGGTAAAGCTTAGGCAAGGTACTATAGTTGTTAGAAATTAACTTATATTATTTCACTGTAAATATAATGATTTTAATAATTTCTTTTCATTTCACTTCAGTTAATTTCAGTACAATTCTTTACTCAGAAAGTTCGCTCAGTTTATCTAGCTCCTACGTGACGAATTTTTTATGCATATTATTGTCTACTTTTTAGTCATATTTTGTTTTAATTTTAAATCTAAAAAACTTAATTTCAAAATTTGAAATTTAACTATTATGTGTGTTAAGCTTTTTCTCTATTTTTCTACGTTTATTGTATACAATAGTAATAATAACAATGGAGTTTTACCTCCGTTTCTGGAACACATAATTTATAACAAAGTTCACCTACATTCATGATGTGGGTCGAGGACAAGGAATATACTAGGAATTGGTAGATTGTGCGACTAGTGCGTAGGTTGTTTTTGACTGATGTTTTTATGTAAACAATGTAAACAAAGCTGTCTGCCAAGTGACTGAAATAAATAAATCACATAGAAATATTATCTATACCCGACTTCAAAAAGGAGAATGGTTCTCAATTGGTCTGGATTTTTTTTTCTTTTTTTAATGTTTATCACCTCAGACCTATGTCATTTATGAACCAATTTTGAATTATTATTTTTTGTTTTAAAGGGTTTGATTTCAGATTGGTCCCATTGTCACCAAATCGCATTATGGTGAGGGGATCCCCTGGAAATTGAAGAAAACCTTCATTTTTTATGTAATAACTGATTTTTGCGAATTTTTTTTTTTGAAAGGGTATACTCATTCATAATGGGAAAATAAGAAAATTTTTTTAAAAACCGACTTGAAAAAATTTTTTACAAAAAAAATCCGACCCCAAAAAACAAATTTTTACAAAAAAAAAACAATATGCATGTAAAAAAAACTGAAAATCTGTAAAACTGAAAAAATGCACTAAAAATAAAAAATATTTTGACAAAATGGAAACAAGACTTCAAAAATCAATTATTCTAAAACAAAAAATGCACTAAAAAGTAAAAAATAATTGCATATTTTTATGTCAATTTTAGTTCACCTAAACAAAAATTTTTAAATATATATGTACAATTATTGTTGTTTTTGGAGTCGGTGTCAACATAGAGAAATTCACATAAAATATGGAGATCGCCTCCAAAAATAACAATAATTGCACATATATATTTAAAAATTCTTACTTAGGTGAACTAAAATTGACACAAGAATATGCAATTATTTTTTACTTTTTAGTGCATTTTTTGTTTTAGAATATTTGATTTTTGAAGTCGGGTTTCCATTTTGTCAAAATATTTTTTATTAATCTATTTAAAACAGACAGCTGTCTCTTTAAACATACAGGCGGCTATAGATAGTTTTTCACAATATTTCGAATGGCATAGTAAAACTTTTGGTGTAAGGCAGATTGTCGGCCAAATCTTTCAATTCTGTGTAAACACTTGAAAATAACGTAACAAAAAAGGTTACGCAGAACCTTGTTGTAATGAGAATTATTGAGAATAATTTTTCTGGATCCAACACATATTTTATTTATGAAATAGAAAAATATTATGTAAAATATTACGAAAAATATTTAAGGCAGATTGTCGGCCAAATCATTCAATTCTGTGTAAACACTTGAAAATAACGTAACAAAAAAGATTACGCAGAACCTTGTTGTAATGAGAATTATTGAGAATAATTTTTCTGGATCCAACACATATTTTATTTATGAAATAGAAAAATATTATGTAAAATATTACGAAAACAATATTTTTCTCCTTAAGAAGGAGTTTTTTTTTCTAAGTACAAAAAGAAAATAATCTAGTCCGATTTATTTATTTTTTCTTAAACAAAGTCGAAAATCGAAAAGAGATGAATAGATGCTTTTGATTTAAAGTTTTTCTTTTTTTAAAATCAAAAATTGGAAAAAAATTATTAGATATAATTTAATACAAAAAATCAAAAGTCTAAGTTGAATGCTTTAATATCATAAATACTTACACAAATAAATAATTTTTGTATAAACAAGATTGAGTAAACAGAAGTAAGCTAGCTTACAGTAATCTTATGTATCATAAAATTTGTGTAGATATTTGACTTAGCGGTGGCCGTGTCTGTTGAGTGGACACTTGGAAATGTCAAACAAGAGGGTTGTCATTCGGGTTCAAACCTCGGAGAAGTATTATAATTTTTAATTAATTTTATAAATAATCGAAACATCCGAATGCGCCTATGGTTGTTGATAAACTAAATCATTCTAGAAGCCTCCATGCAGAAGTATATTTTCAAAAAAATATTTCTGCAAAATATATATCAATCATATAACAATCATATTCTAGAAGGACCCATGGCGGTTACAAAAGAGCCACGATCAGCGCTAATCAAATCAGTTTAAAATCGACTGTTGTTTGATTCGGTTAAAAGTATATAGTTAACTATTGTTCGATTCAGATTAAGTTAAAGTTGGCATTTGTACTAGTAGTTCAAAGTTTGAAAATTGACATTGTGTTAAAAAAAAAAAAATTAAAAAATTGTTGAAAAAGAAAATGGATTCTCATTTTTTTTGAAAAGCAATAAAATCAGGTTTGTTTTTTGTTTCGTAAAAACTTTTGTTTAATTTAATTTTTTTTTCTCCTTTTCTTAAAAAAAATTGTGCGTGTCATTCCAATTAGAAACTATTTAGTAAAACCTTTTACTAATATATTTATTTTGTTTTTGTCGAGTATCGGAATCTGTTGCCCGAACCGGCAGCGCTCCTTTGAGGAATAAAGAGAGCCAAGATACCGCGTCAACCTGTGTCAACTTTGCCAATTTTGTCAGAATTAATAAATCGCTCCTCTTTTCGAACTCGATTTTAATGAACTTTATTATCTTATTAATTGATAAAATCGGACGAGGAGAAAGGGAGTTTAAAGGGAGGGGGAAACTCAAAATTTGACTATCTCCCGTTATATTTGAAAAATCGAAAAATTTATCAGGAGTTAAGTAGTAGGTACTAAGTTTTACTGCAATTTTGTTTCTTATCATTTTTCTCTGTTTCAATAATATTTACAGAAATATTTACAATTAAAGATTGAAAGTTAAAATTCTAAATATCTCTATTCACATTAGAGTTTGAGAAAAATGATCGAGTAATGAATTATAGCAAACTTGATTTTCTACAACTTTACTCTTTATACATTTTTCGATTATTCTAATATTAAGAAAGATATTAAATATTTTGTGTTTGATACGAATACATGAAATATATTTTACTGTTAAAAATTTTATTGTTGTTTCCTTAGTAACTATAAACTATAATCGTTATTTTGGCTATTAATAAATTTTATTTTTGCCAAAACTAAAGTCATATCAGATATTATATTTCATTTTGATCACACTAAAATTATGACCGCTAGAGGTGATTTATGTATTCTAAGGAAATTCGCTAAGTTGACGCAGCTCCTGCGTAACGAATTTTTTTTTATATTAATTTAATTGACCAACTGCTACCGTTGGGTATCGACCCATAATCTTCCCAGTTCCAAGTAGAGCGCCTTTAACAGCTCGTCCATTCGGGCTAATTATTTTACTGGTGATCAGCATCTCTAGTCTCATGAAAAAATATTTAAAAAATTACTACAACCAGATCCCTATCCATAATTATTGCTTATAAAATTTTTAAAAAAAAAGAGGAAGACATCCTGTAATAAACAATATATAAATATGAATGTCGCTTGTGTATTATTACAACAATATTAATAAATAAATTAAATATAAGAGATACTACATATTTTAATGACCCTGACATTAAAAACGTGTTCAAAATATATAAAATATTCATGATATTACATTATTTACAATCATATTATGTAAACGGTATTTGACCTCTATATACAGATTACATAGTACGTGTAAATTAGAGGTATTGGATCAATCTATTTTACTTATGCTCTAACTTGATCCTTATCGGGTAAAATATTGTATTACAGACTTGCATACTGTGCAGGAACATTTTAAGGACAAATGAATGTTCGGTAGTTGGTTGCTAGTCTGTATAGCTGTTGCAGAGCATAATTGTATGTCCTTGATCTGGTTGCTGTAAAAATCAAAATTATTTGATTTTTTTGATTGGAGGAGTTTATTGTTGCTGTACAAGTTCCTCGTGTGTAACGTTTTTTGTAACATATTTTCTAAAATTTTATGTTTTCCTAATATTTTATTATGTTTTATTAGATAGATTGGTTACTTTTTATACTTTATTTTTTGTATTGAATATAATATATTTTTAACCCGACTTCAAAAAGGAGGATGGTTCTCAAGTCGTCTGTACTTTTTTTTTTAATGTGCGTCACCTCAGAATTCCGTCATTTATGAACCGATTTTGAATTTTTTTTGAATTTTGTTTTGTTTTAAAGGGTTTGATTTCTCATTGGTCCCATTGCCATCAAATCGCATTCTGATGAGGGTATCTCCTGGAAATCGAGGAAAAAATGTACTGAAAATTAAAATAAAATAAAAAAACGGATTAAAAAAATGTGTTCTAAAAAAATGCATTAAAAATTAGTAGGTCGTTTAGTAGGTCGACCCATATTTAGACAAATAAAATCAGTTATAGAACTTCAAAGTTACTAAAAAGCGAGAAATAAAAAAAAATTGACAAAATGGAAATCCGACTTCAAAAATTAAATATTCTAAAACAAAAAATGCACTAAAAAGTAAAAAAATAATTGCATATTCTTGTATCAAATTTAGTTCACCTAAGCAAAAATTTTTAAATATATATGTACAATTATTGTTATTTTTGGAGGCGGTGTCCAAGTTTTATGTGAATTTCTCTATGCTGACACCGACTCCAAAAATAATAATAATTGTACATATATATTTAATACATATATTTTTGCTTAGTTGAACTAAAATTAACACAAGAATATGCATTTATTTTTTTACTTTTTAGCGCATTTTTGTTTTAGAATATTTGATTTTTGAAGTCGGTTTTCCATTTTGTCAAAATTTTTTTTATTGTAAAAATTTTTTACAAGATACATACAAATAAATATACTAGAGATACATACAAATAAACTGGTAGATAAATAAACTACAAATTAAATTAGATATATAGAGACAAGATGAAAAGTGATTGAATTCTTTAAGATAATAAATAATTCTTTAAGTAATAAAGTAATGTTCCAATTTTGGTTGCACGCCTGTAGGCAAAATATTTTGTAGGCGGAGTTCAATGTTGTTGCACAATATACCGCGTTTGTAGCCTACTTAAAGTAGTAGGTTTGTTCATGGTATAATGAAATCAGGTATGTGTCAACCGATTCCAAAATAAGCCTTTTTCGGTCATCTTCCAAGTCGCGTTATCGTAGACACCTCATAGGAGCCCTTGTAATTAAAGTTATTTTTTACACGTAGCTGAAGTGCATATAAATCAATTATAAAAGTTACATTTGGGGGAGGAGGTTACGGGGGTTCTTGAATTATTTATTTAATGCTAAAGTTCGAGTTTTAAAACATTGCTCTAATGGAGAAACATATTTTCACCAAAACCATATTTTCACACATATTTTGACATATTTTGATAATTTTCACTTGGAATAAAATAAGACGAATAAGAAAAAAACTACGCAATAGAAAATAGAAATATTAATAAAAAAATTGATCCAATAAAATTCCGGTATGACGGGTCTAAAAAAAAATAATTAAAAAAACAACTGAGATTTCGGGTAAATTTTATTTCTGTCGGCGGTAGCTAAATTACCCGAAGTTGTTATCTTAAATATCTTCGTTTTAGGCCTGGTATGACGGGCCTAAATTAAATTTTAATTTTTACAAATGACAGAAAATAATAAACATTGTTGAACTTAAATTGAGCGTAATTTATTTCGTTTACTTAAAAATGTTTGCTACAAAAGTTGTACATATTTTTGTAATTTAATTTCTTGTTTTATCTCGTACTGGTTTTGGAGAAAAATTTAATAAAAAACGAAGAGTAAAGTGCCATTTCCAGTTTGTTAATGGATTTTGCCTCCTTTACTGCGTTTATATCTTAGTTTAAAAGTTTACACCTCTAGATCAATTTTTACTTCGCCTCCAGTAAAAAATTCCTTACAAAAAAAATCTATAGTAGTGATAAGTAAAGTTAAGAATTGCAATCATGGTACAAGTTTAAAAATTAAAATTCGTTACGCAGGAGCTGCGTCAACTTAGCGAATTTCCTTAGAATACATAATTCACTATCTCGCGGTTATAATTTTAGTGTGATCAAAATGAAATATAATATCTGATATGACTTTAGTTTTGGCCAAAATTAAATTTATAACGATTATAGTTTATAGTTACTATGGAAACGACAGTCAAAATTTTTACAATAAAATAAATTTCATGTGTTCGTATCAAACAAACACAAAATATTAAATATCTCTCTTAATATTAGAATAATCGAAAAAAAAATAAGGAGTAAAGTTGTAGAAAATCAAGTTTGCTACAATTCATTACCTGATCGTTTTTCTCAAACTCTAATGTGAACAGAGATATTTAGAATTTTAACTATCAATCTTCAATTGTAAATATTTCTGTAAATATTAGTGTAACAGAAAAATGATAAGAAACAAAATTGCAGTAAGACTTAGTATCAACAACTTAACTCCTGATAAACTTTTCGATTTTTCAAATATTAAGGTAGATAGTCAAATTTTGCTTCTTCCCCTCCATCTAAACCCCATGTCCCCTCTTCCGATTTTACCCATTAACGAACTTGACGTTTAGAATACCAAAGGTGACCCAAATACCAAATTTTATTTCAATCGGAATAAAACTGTGACCGCTACATATGTTGTATATATATATATATATATATATATATATATATGTATATATATATATATATATATATATATATATATATATACAAATTTTAGCGATAGTGATTTTTAACATCTAGTAGATTGGGTCGATGGACATTTGAAGAAATTTTAACGAAATTCCAACTTTAGCTGCATTTCCTTTGGAGGAAATTCGCTAAAACGTCTGAATCAGAGATTTTCAAATAACTTCATTAACTGTAAGACTAAAGGGTCCTTTCGAATTTAGCTATTTTCGCCTAAATATTGCAATCGCCTGCGACGACAATAATGAACTTAAGTGTAAATTGTCGTACCCCTCGCTATCACCGATCTTGAGATATCTTGTTCACAGACACATGACACATACATACATGCGTACATACAATACACAGACCCACCTATTTGTACATGGAGGTAGTACATGGACGTTCATTTCAGATTTGTTTACTGAATTAATGGATATGAGCGATGCTTATTTAATTGAAACATAATCATATGTTTTTCAATTTAAAATTCCGTTTTCAAAAACAGAACTAAAAAAACTCGAAGATGTACGACCACTGATGTATAGTCCATTTATAAAATTCTTCAAAATCTTATAGAGTACATTCATAAAAGTCCACAGTAATGTTTATTATTTTTTTTCGTAAGTAAAAATTCAAATTTAATTTAGGCTCGTCATACCGGGCCTAACAAAGAAGGTATAACGTGTGTGTTGGAATGCTTTTCTAATAGAGAATCAATATTAAATATTATTTATTACTGGCTGTCCGTGTGGTTACTGTATGAAATCAGTCAGTACACATGTAATGAGAGTCATCTCATGCATACAAACATGTATGTGTATGGTTGTTTGTTTGTCATTTAAGAGTGGAGATTTTGTGATGTACACACTAAAGTTAAGAATTCCATAAACATATTTAACCAACTCTCATTAAATGTGTACTGACAGACTTCATACAGTAGCCACACGGACAGCCAGTAATAAATAATATTTAACATTGATTCTCTATTGGAAAAGCTTTCCAACACACACGGTATAAGAATAAAAATTGAAAAAATATAAAAAATACAGACGAATTGAGAACCATCCTCCTTTTTGAAGTCGAGTTTAAAAAACCTGAGATTTCGAATTATTAAGCTACAGCCGACAGAAATAGAATTTACCCGAAATCTCAGTTGTTTTCTTAAATATCATTTTTTTAAGCTCGTCATACCGGAATTTTATTGGATCAATCTCTTTATTAATATTTCTATTTTCTATTGCGTAGTTTTTTTCTATTATTATTGATTTATATGCACTTCAACTACATATGAAAAAAAATCAAGCCTTAATCTTTCTGAAGCTCGAGTGCTCGTACACTCTTAAATAATTGTGTCTATATGGAAAATTACACTCACCCAAATCAAAGATTCAGTAGTAATGCAAAAATTGTCCTCTGTTTGGACGTTTGTTGTTCTGGGTGGGGTTGTTTTTAAGGTTCAGTAAAATTCAGTATTTATTACATATAAAGGATGTTTCAATAGGGACGCTCAAAATTTGTTAGGTTATAGGATCCATGTTGTTCAAGTGAGATCTGCCAAATTTGTTGTGAATTGTTTAGTAGTGTATGGCAGGTTATAGGTTATAGCGTTGGAATCACCATGGAAGATTATAGCGTTGAAAACACCGTGTGCAAATTTTATTATCAAAATCAGTGCTCCGTTCATACATAATCTTTAACGACAAGAAAAAAAATATGTTTAGCGACGACGCCCATTTTTTATGTAAATGAATGATTCTGTGAACAAGCAAAATTGCTCAGATAGGTTAATCTTACAGAGAGCATTTAATTTTTAATTAGTGCATTTAATAAGCATTTAATTATCTGATTCTGATAAATATACGATAATTCATGGATTTTGGATACGTTGCTTTGCTAGGTTAATCTTAAGCTAGCAAATCATGTGTTTTTCCCCTAGAACAGAGAGCATTTAATTTTTAATTAGTGCATTTAATTATCTGAGTCATTTTATATTAAATATACTATAATTTATTGATTCTGGAACCGTAGCTTTGCTGGATTAATATTAAGCTAGCAAATTATGAGTTCAAATCCCGACATCGGCAGTTTTTCAATTATTAAGAAAAAAAAAAAGGGGCGGGTAATTGACTAAACTGTCGGCGTTTGGACAAGAACGAAGTAACCGGCTATGCTTGTGAAGGTTTTCTGCAGTTTCCTTCACGAAATCCTGATGAATATCGGCATAGTTCCTATCATAGTCGGCTGCAGCCGCATATCCTACCAATTCCTAGTCTATACACAAAAATTCCTTCCACTCCACTCATATCCTCACATCCTTAGGCATCACAATAGACCTTATGGTTGAAGTGTAGCCCGTCCAGGGCCGCCTCTACAATCTATCTATCTAAGCTAGCAAAACATATGTTTTTCCCCTAAAACAGAGAGTATTTAACTTTTAATTATTGCGTTTAATTATCTGAATCATTTTACATTAAATATACTATAATTTATAGATTTTGGAACAGTTGCTTTGCTAAATTAACCTTAAGCTACCAAAAGATGTGTTTTTTCCTCTAAAACAGAGACCATTTAATTTTTAATTAGTGCATTTGATTAGCGTCCAATTATGAGATAAGTATAATTGTGTTCTGCGGAGATTGTTCTGCCAGGTTAATGGACAAGAATCACGATTAAAATTGTTAAATATGTATATGTTACGGTAAAAGTAGATATTGCGGCAAATGTACACATTTTCCGGTAAATGTGCACATCCGGTAAATGTGCATTCAACTAACATTTACAATTTCAAAGAAGGGAAATGTACATTGAATTCACAATGACCATGTCGTTTTGGTAAATGTGAGCATACAAAATACGAAATCGCAAAATACGAAATAGAGATATCGATATGGGTCGAGTTGGGTTGGGTCTGGTTGGGTCTGGTCGACTTGGGTTTGGTCGAGTTGGGTTGGGTCGAGTTGGGTTGGGTCTGGTTGGTTTGGTCGAGTTGGGTTGGGTCTGGTTGGATTGGGTCGAGTTGGGTTTGGTCGAGTTGGATTGGGTCGAGTTGGGTTGGGTCTGGTTGGGTTGGGCCGAGTTGGGTTGGGTCTGGTTGGGTTGGGTCGAGTTGGGATATTCTTGGTTGGGTTGGGTATATATTTTATACCATATCTAATACCATATCTAATTTCATCATGTTTTAGCTCTCTCTGTTGGAATTTTACATATTTTTATCGTAATCGTGCCAAAATTTTCCAACTTTTCTTAAAACATGAAGGTAAGAGTATACATTTACCAAAACGTGAAGGCAAGAGTACACATTGGCCGGGAAATGTACATATACATTATATTCAGTTTACATATACCTAACTTTTTGGGAAATGTACACATTTTACGGTAAAAGTGTACATTTCCCAAGGGTGTACATTTACTGTAACATATACTTCTATGGTAAATGTTAAATTGAAATGGTGTTTTTAATACATATTTAAAATATAAAATGGAAAATTTACATTTTAATAAAAAGGAACCATTTCAAATATTACCCATCCCTTTATTTAATAGTAATTTTGTAATTCAAAGCAATAAGTCATTTCCCAGATTCGATTATATTAAATATTTTCTTAAATTAATTCTCTGCATAATATTTATTTGTCTTTGATGTATAATTATTTAAGAAAGTATTTTTGCCCGTGTTCCCACTGATGAATTTTTGTATATCTTTATATACACTCTTTTTGTATACACTCCCGTTCAATAAAATTGAACCAATCTGAAATGTTAGTTTTCTTACATTACATAAAACTCCTCACTTTTGTAACTCTCTGTATATTATTTATTTATAAACAAAGATAATTAGTATATTTTTTAAATGTGAAAAAAGAAATGTAATTTTTACATGTTTTATTTACGTAAACAAGTCAGTAATAGAGTAAGAATATGTAACGTAAATACATGTTAAGTATCTCTCTTTTACGTATAAAAATAAAATAAAATGTTGTATCTGTCAAAAACATTTACTACAAGAATAATAAACATTGGAGAGATTGATTCGGTTCAGGTCGGTTCAACTTTGAAGTGTCCATTTTGGTAACCAAGGTTTTTTATTATTTTCTCTGTGCAGGAAAGTTATAGTCATCGGTCGGAAAATCGAAATCAATATTTTCTCAATATCCTCACGTTTTGCTATCACGTTTTGTTATCCTAACCGCCCCCTTTTTTTTTTAAATAATTGACAAACTTTAGACCGCTCGGCCACTTGGACTGGTGGCCACGGACTATATGCCAATTTACTTTAAGATATCCAGAATACACAAGAAATATTAAAATATTGCTTACTAAATGTATATAAATGTATATCATATGCAAAATTTCATATGAGAGCCCACGGACTATTTGTTTGTAGTTAGTAATTTGTTTTCATAAAATGTTTGAGTTTTGAAAATTTGATTGACAATGGTGAATATTAATATCAAGACGGGTAAAAATAATTCATTATTAAAAACAACGTATAACTAAGTGAATGGGCGTAAGCTTTGATATTTCTTTAATCCAAAGTTCCGACATCCAAAAAACGTTATTACATTTCTTTTAATAAGAAGAAGAAAACGATAATAAGGGTAAAAATTGTTATAGATTGTCAAACTAAGTTTTTAATATAAATATATTTACTAATTAAATCAGTCATTTTGAAAAGACCGTATATTTATTTAGATCTATTAGAGAGTTTGGTTCAAAAATATATTTTACTCGGACAAACTCAAATTCCCTGTAGAAAAGTCTGGCTTACTTTTTTTGTGGACAAAATTGGCGGTTGTATTTGACCGTTTCTCGGGAGATAGATTTTCCCGGAGAAATGACCATTTCAGACACTGACCTCCACTATTTCATATATGGACTAACTATCCCATGTTATAAAAATGGCCCAATTTTTGGTATACTAGAGCCGTCTATATGTACAGCAGAAATAAATATATTTCAATTATGAATATATTTAAATTATTTGAGTCATATATATTAATTAAATACTAAATATGAAACTTTTATATAAATATTTAAGATTGAAACTTTTATTTTGTGTAAAAATAAAACAAATTAATGTATCACAATTAATTTGTCAAAGTTATTTGATTTTATCGCTGACCTCCATCCATCTTATATGAAATATTGGAGGTCAGTGGATTTTATGATTCAGATATATTTGTCATATTCGTTTGGTTTTCATAATTAAATAGTACGTGAAAGTGTTTTTTCTTTAATAATAAAGTTATTAAAATAATTAATTGAAAATTTTCAATTAAAATGAGACAATGTTTATTAAGTTCATCATTTGTAATATCAATACACTTTTTTATAAATTAAAACACTTTGACAAATATATTATATTTTTTTTATTAATCAGAAATTTGTATTATATATAAATACTCTTAGCGAATTTCCTCCAAAGGAAATGCAGCCATTGTTTTTGCACCAATGTTGAAATTTCGTAAAAATTTCTTCAAATGTCCATCGATCCTACCTATTAGATGTTAAAAATCACTATCGCTAAAATTTGTATATATATATATATATATATATATATATATATATATATATATATCAACCTGTTCTTTTTTTAAAATGTCTGTGGACTCTCTAGCGGTCAATATTTTATTCCGATTGGAATGACATTTGGTATTTGAGGCGCTTTTGGTATTCTAAAGATCAAGTTCGTTACTGGGTAAAATCGGTCGAGAGGAATGGGGTTTTAGAGGGAGCGGAAAACACAAAATTTGACTATCTCTCTGAATATTTGAAAAATTCAAAAATTTATCAGGAGTTAAGTTGTCGGTACTAAGTTTTACTGTAATTTTGTTTCTTTTCACTTTTCTGTTACACTAATATTTACAGAAATATTTACAATTAAAGATTGAAAGTTAAAATTCTAAATATCTCTGTTCACATTAGAGTTTGGAAAACATGATCAGGTAATGAATCATAGAAAACTTGATTTTCTACAACCTTACTCGTAATTTTTCGATCGTTCCAATATTAAGAGAGATATTTAATATTTTGTGTTTGTTTGACACAAAAACATGAAATATATTTTATTGTAAAAAATTTTGCTTGTCGTTTCCAAAGTAGGTAAAAACTATAATCGTTATACATCGTTCTATTTTGGCTATTATTAAATTTAATTTTTGCAAATACTGTCATATCAAATATTATATTTCATTTTGATCACACTAAAATTATGACCGCTAGTTGACGCAGGTCCTGAGTAACAAATTTTTTTTTTATTTATCCTCGTTAAATTTTTAGTTGAATTTTTATTCATAAGTGCAAACAATTTATAATATAAGTAAAAGATTTTATTGATAATCATAATAAATATTATTTAAAAAAAAACTCATTGAAAATTAAAATTTATTTCTGTTTAATCTTCGCGCCAGTTTAACATATGATTAGTTAATAAACTCTGTACATATAGGAGGCTCTAGTGTACGATAAATTGGGCCATTTTTTAAGTTGTATGCCATGAGAATAGTTAGTCCATATAAGACGGATGGAGGTCAATGATTTCAGAGTTTCTTAGCAATTAAAAAGGAATTCTATCATATTCTACTATTTGAATGGCCTACAACGGAGAGTACCCAACCTAAAGAAGACTTTTGTTGTTTTCTAATAATATAGTTCTTAACTAAGTATTCATGTTCCAAGAATTGTATGTACTAAGTTATGGATGTTCTAAGAATCGAAGACTTGTGAATAAAAATTATGGAACCAGTGATTCATGTTTGTTATTTATTTTGACCGATATTTTCTATCTTATTAACATGACCTAGCTGCAAAGGTATGATATTAAAGGTATTGTATACAGTAGAACCTCTCATATCCAACCTCGGAATAACCGCCTCCTCGGGATAACCGATCTAGTGTCGACGGTGTGACACTAGACTTGAATGTCTAGACTTGAATAGTGACTTATCTGCTCTACGCTTCGTTTTCCTGTCAAAAGCTTCAGTTTCGTTTTCTGATTATTAAATAGACCTATAAAACTTTTTCAAGTTACATATAATAAAGGCGTCTCAAAGACGTAAGCGTGTTTGTGATTCTCTTCAACAAAAACTTGATGCTGTACAACGTTTGGACTATGGTGAGTCAGTTGCTAAATTAGCTAGTGAGTTGGAAGTTGGAGTGGCCTCAGTAAATCAGTAAATTTTTTTTTTTAAATTCGTTACGCAGGAGCTGCGTCAACTTAGCGAATTTCCTTAGAATACATAAATCACTCTCTAGCGGTCATAATTTCAGTGTGATCAAAATGAAATATGATATCTGATATGACTTTAGTTTTGGCAAAAAATAAATTTATTAATAGCCAAAATAAATCGATGTATAACACTTTATATAGTTTATAGTTACTATGGAAACGACAAGCAAAATTTTTTGCAATAAAATATATTTCATGTTTTTGTGTCAAACAAACACAAAATATTAAATATCTCTCTTAATATTGGAACAATCGAAAAATTACGAGTAAGGTTGTAGAAAATCAAGTTTTCTATGATTCATTACCTGATCATGTTTTCCAAACTCTAATGTGAACAGAGATATTTAGAATTTTAACTTTCAATCTTTAATTGTAAATATTTCTGTAAATATATATATATACAAATTTTAGCGATAGTAATTTTTATCATCTAATAGGTAGGATCGATGGACAATTGAAGAAATTTTTACGAAATTCCAACATTGGTGCAAAAACAATAGCTGCATTTCCTTTGGAGGAAATTCGCTAAAAAACCGTAAAGACCTGGAATCGTATTCAATGAAAGTTGAAACAGAAGATGCGTTGAAAAATGCTAAAGAACTTAAACTTGAACACGTTGATGATGCGTTATGGGACGTAGATGATGCGTTATGGGTTTGGTTCTGTCAGGAAAGGGGTAAGGGAACACCGTTATCAGGCTTCAAGGATGCCTTTGAAGTTGCTTTAAGGTACATTGAACAACATCCAACAGGAACCCCAATGGACGTGATGTGAGCGAAAAAGTGGCGCGACGCCTCCGCAACATCATGAATGACAATACGGAAACAAAAAACCATACATGACTTTTTATAATAAGGTAAATACATACAACCTTGAAATTATATTTCAAATTTTGCCCCTATTCCTAGAACATTTGTTTGTATTTTATAAATACGTATTTCGACTACAATGTAGTCATCATCAGTATGAATTAGCTAATAGTAACTATCTCTGGGATATGGTTTCAGAGATATGTTGCTTGTTGCTGATTTGGTGCCTGTGTCAACAAATTTTCTAGGAATAGGGGCAAAATTTGAAATATAATTTCAAAAAAACCTAGAGTTCTCTTTGATTATTTTAATAATCTTTACATACAACTTTTTTTTTAATAATCTTTTTATTAATTAACTACTATTAATTAGTTATTAACCTATAGTATTAATGTAACTATTTTTACATAAATAAAAGTAAACCTGGGAAAAGACGTTTTCTTGCTCCTCGCGATATCCGACTTTTTGTACGTTCCGACCTCGGCCCGGTCCCGTTAGGGTCGGATATGAGGGGTTCTACTGTAATGTCTAAAAATTTCGTTGAAAAGGTTTATCTTATCTCTCCACTTAATTTTGTTAACCATAAATAATTCATGTGTGTAATTTCAAACCACAAGTGATGATTTAATATTATATAAAGGAAATTTCGACAAAATAAATAAATAAATAAAACCGCCTTTTACCTACAAATTTACCTACATTTACACATACACTAAAAAGATACAAAATCACACTTTTAATTGCCAAGAAGAAACGAAATTTATAATGCTAATATTTAACATTATTATTATTTTAATACTAGCTGTTTCCCGCGACTTCATCCGCATTTATATAAAATGCATTTATATAGCTATCCCCCGTGATTTATATTAAATTGGAGACGGTACAAATTTTTGTTGATTTTATCATTTCCACAGAAACTATATTTCTAAAAAATAACTATAAAATTATTTTAGTAAAATTTTGTTTCCATTTTGATTGTCGTTTCCAGTTTCCATAGTAACTATAAACTTTAATAGCACACTACAAGGATATCTATATCTATTGAATATATATTTTTTCTTCCGACTTACTTTACAAATAACGATATTTAACGCTAACTAAGAATTTTAACGTAATGCTAGATAGTCTATAGCCTTCCTCATGAATGTGGGTATCTAACGCAAAATGAATTTTTCAAATTGGACTGGCAGTTCAAGAGATTAGCGCGTTTAAACCAACAAACAAACAAAACCAACAGAAACTCTTCATCTTTATTATATTAGTATAGATTTACAATATTCAATTATTTTTGGAGTCGGTGCCAGAAGTTTGAGATATTTATTTATCAATTCATTAATTTATTTTTATTTAAATTCTTATATTTATCGGCACGGAAGTGTTTTGTAATAATTTCACAATTTCAACATTTTTGGGGTAAGGTCAAACAAATTCGCATCAAAATTTGTGCCACCAGTTAATTTCAGGGACAATTGTAGAACAGCGTTGTTGGCCTTCCATTACATCGCATTTTTTACCGACCAGTAATGAATCCATCCCCTCAACCTCTCCTATTATCTACCACACCTGGTTCGCTTCATCTAGCACTATGTTCATTGTTGAACCAACCCGTCTTTTTGTGCGAATGACAGGACAAAGCTACACTTTAAATGTTTTACATCAGACTTCCACATTTCGGTGGAGCTAAAGGACACTCTGCTAGAAGGTGGAATGGTGTATTATCTTACCCAGGGGTGGGTACACAGTCGATCGCAAACAGTTCGACAGTCGCTCGCTGACAGCCGAGGAAGCTTTTCGGAAAGATTTCTAAATCTTTTGCCTGAATTTATTGCATTTTTAGACACATTGAGAGAAAAACATGAAAAATTGGAAGATCCAGTATGGGTAAAAAAATTAGCATTTCTTACGGATTTTATGGGCCATTACAACTCGCTTAATTTACAATTACAAGGAAAAAGAAAAAATATTATTGAGTTGTTAAGTTTGGTAAATATTTAAACCAAAATTAAAACTTTTTGCTAAAATTTTAAATATTTTCCATATTTAGAAAAACATAGTAAACTTACTGGTGAATGTAAAATTGAAATGTTTTGTTCTCAACTGAAAAATTTTAATCAAGAATTTGATTAACAATTTCCAAGCCATTTTATCAGCCAGGTAGCCGAGCGGTCTAAGGCGTCATGTATGCGCAGTATGCAGTACTCGGAAACTGGGACTAATTTTTATAATTTGTCAATTATAAAAATTAAAAAAAAAAAAAGGGCGGTTGATTGACTAAACTGTCGGCGTATGGACAAGACCGAAGTAACCGGCTATGCTTGAGAAGGTTCTCTGCAGTTTCCTTCACGAACTCCAGATGAATATCGGCATAGTTCCTATCATAGTCGGCTGCAGCCGCATATCCTACCAATTCCTAGTTTACTCACAAATTCCTTCCACTCCACTCACATCCTCACATCCTAAGGCATTAAAATGGACCTTATGGTCGAAGTGTAGCCCGTCCAGGGCAGCCTTCACAATCTACCTCTACGATTTTCAAATCTCAATAATCTTCAACCGAGCTCAAATCTAGGTCCTACTTTTTAATTGAATTTATCGGATCTAGAGTAAGAAATTAGAACAATACAATCAGATACAATTCTGAAAGCAAGTGCAAATGAAGAAAAATATCCATTATTGAGATCAGATCAATTTAGGAGTTTTCTGACTGATGACCATTTAATGGCATCTATTCGATTGTGCATCTACATCAAAAAATTAGACCCCAAAAATTTTTTAATAAAGGACATTGCACAAAATAGTAAATACAATGTATTCAATTATCAATAAAGACTTTAATTAAATTTTTGTTTGTTTTTAATTTAACCCATTTTTCTCAAGTCGATTGCGCATAAATATGAAACATTACTGTTGATCATACCAGTATTAACCTTTTGAGTCTACAGTATCCGATAAGGACTTCAATCAGAAGGTTTATCTATTTGCGGTTTTAGCCAATAAGTCAATTTCACCTTGCGGCAATGTACCCAGCTACCATTTGTTTGGCTTGTATGCAAGCTTACTCTAATTTTCCAATTCCTGTTCATGGACTTCGCCACCCAGTCGTTAAGTGCAGATGTAGTCTGTCATCCAGTTTCCCAGATATGGCATCGCGGCGCTAACTATTTCATCGACCGTTTTTTTGCCCTCAACTGCGAAGTGTCCTGCTATCCACAACAAGGAACAACTTTCTCATTTAAATATGGTACTTTTGAGGAAAATGGTAAATAATCAGATACGAAGATGACATTAGGACATAAAATATAGGTAATTTAATTCTTCTATAAATAACATCTTTGAAAATGTGTGTTTTTCCACAAATGTTGAAAACAACAAAGAAAATACGGAAAAACCAACCTACTCCCATTACCAACGATGGCGAGTAACTCAGCTCAGGTGATTTGTTGTAATTTTTCTGATTTAGTATCTCCAAAGAGGTGGAAATAAAACTGCGTCAAAAAATTTCTGCCACCAATGAACTATTGGAAAACTACTAAAATGACTGTTCCAAGTTCTTTCTTTTGCATTAATCATCATTCGCTACCGGTCATCGGCATAAAATTAAATACCTTATCAAAAATTTTTATAAAGATATTAACATTTTTTTTGGACATAAACTATAATTTATCTTTTTAAATGCTAATGGTGTAAATTTTAAATGAAATAATCTGTTTTTTTTTTTGTTAAATGATTTTTTTGACAATGTCCATTAAAATATAAAGTATTTACCTAATTAAAATGTTGACAAACTAGTATTGCAAGCAAATTAGTCAACAATTTTAAATAGTTTCAAACATGTTAGACCAGGTTTGAATAGTGCAAACGTTTGTTCCAAGTGAATTATAAACCAAAATTAAGACGACCTAGATTATTTCAATCTTCATTGTGAGTTGTCAGTCGACAATGTGATCCAATTTTTCAAATTCAATTGATTTGACAAAACTCAAAAAAAGGTTTGTCGGTTAAATATTTCTTCTACCCCCTACCGATTTCAAAATAAACCATAGGGAAGGTATCGTACAGCATATAAAACATTACGATACGTAGAGGCTACATTGATTAATCAAATTTTCTCCTAGGAAGGAAAATGTTCTATATGTTATTTTTTTTGGGGTAGTTAAACAATTGAGAACATCAAAGAAATTTAGTCAACATATGGGTTATCATTTCTCAGATATTTTGTATAGTACATATCAATGGAGATTTGATATCTAAAATTATTGTCAGTCATTACATAAATTAAAAAATTAAAATGTCTGCTTATTTTCGGACCCCTTATTTTTCGGTGGGTTATATTCGTTACTCACCGGGGTAGATCGATGGACTTAAGAATCCATTCTTGTGAGATTGTTTTATCGGTGAAAAACCAATAGCTAAATTTCCGACTTTGATAGGAACTATGCCGATATTCATTTGGGGTTCGTGAAGGGAAACTGCAGAAAACCTTCACAAGCATAGCCGGTTACTTCGTTCTTTTTCCATACTATATATATGTATATATACAGGTTGGTGACGAATTAAAATTGAAGGGGTCGCGCCACTCTTATCCGGTTTATCGCCATATAAGTACATTATGATACAAAATTTATAAATAAATAAGAATTTAAATAATTTATTTAAAATCAATCATTTTTTGTCAGTCAAGAAAAATAATATTTACATAAATATTAGAATATTTTTGTATACAAATATTCTTATTTGAATATAATTAGCTGATACCTCAAATCTCATCCACCCACAAAATTTATTAACCGTTTTTTAATAATATTTTACATCTGTATTTTTCTACATTGAATTCTGTATTTCCATGTACTAAGGGCCATAAAAGAAGCGCTTATTTTTTTTAGTTCATTTGGTTTATGCATTCGGTTTTGGGGGAAATATTACGAATACAGATTGTAAATATATTTATACTGAACAATTTTTATCCAAAGCGTTTTTTCGAAAACCGAATGAAGGAGACAGGACCTTACCAGTTATTATTATTTTTTTTTAATTAAAACATTTTCTGAAAAAAATATAATAATACCAACCCGTTTTTATGGTCACTATCTATTATAATTATACAAAGAATACACTATTGACTATACAATACATACAATACATTGAATACATACTCTGGAATTTTGGGCATAAAATGTATCTTTTTAATGTATTTGTGTATGAATAAAATATAAATCTTTTGATCTTTTACGTTTACTTTACGCTTGACAATTGTAAACCGCTTGTAAATTTTTTGATGGTTTAGCTTTAGTTTAGATTTTAGAATTAGGTTTTTGGAAATTCCGAATAATTTGCCAAAAGTATTCATATCGGAGAACTAATAAACAATTATGTACCTGATTTAATTATTTTTTCTTAGTAGAGGGTATAGTGTCATGGGAATTTGATGATACTGGATACAATATACATGCCAATGATAAAGCTGGGTAGGTGGGGGTTAATTTGTTACTAATTTCTAAATGGTTAAATTTTACATAAAGTGAGTATTTTATAATAGCTTACTCAACCTGACTGAGTTGTTTTGATTTAGTCTACTTTGAATTAAAAAAGTCGTAAGTACTATTCGTGCTATTGAAAATTATTTTTCGCATTTATTATTTTTGCAAAAAAAATTAAAGGTAGTTATTTTAATCATGGAGAATACATCGCAAGCAGTCTTGGATAAGATCAGAACTAGAGGTGCGACGCCGTCTGCGAAGAAAAGGAGGATATTTTTTGGCATCTACGAGTGGGAGCATCGTTTTGGTATATTTAACAAAACTGATAAAGAGGTAATTTGCCTATTTTGTGGTAAAACGATTATTTGTTTAAAAAGAAGTAATTTCCAACGTCATTATACCGCGAAACATTCTGCCGAGTTTGATAAATTCGAAATAGGGACAGCAGAACGCGATCGCGTAATTGCTGTTTTTAAAAATAATTATTTTGAATCATCGTCCACCAAAAACTTATATACTAATAATGATGCATTGCTAGGACAACGGGTATTGAAACATCGTTCCGTCTTACTTCAAAACATACCTTGCTTACTTATTCTCACCTTCTTATGGGGAGCCCCGTGGCTCCGGAGAGCCGTCTACGCCCACCTCTGGACTATGTATAAGTTTAACAATGACGCATATACATTTGAAACGTAATAGTAAAAGAGTCAGACATACCATATTGTTTCTAAGAAACAGTCATAAAATGAATCCATGTCTGTTTCTGTTCAAATTCACAAATAAATGTATACCTCTGTTTAAATTATATATACGTTGTTTCATTTAAGCAAATTTATATAAAATAAGTAATGTTACAACTTACTGAGTTAATGTTTTAAATATCCTGTTTATACTGAGTTGAATATCAATGTTTGAATTGTTTACAGTTCTGCAAATTCAATCTTTGTAAAATTTGAATTTAGTGTAATTATTTGTTTTATGTTAATAATATTGAAACAGTATTAATGTTTTTGCGTTTTGCATGAAGCGTTAACGCAAAGACTTTGATTAACATGAAGCATGATATACTCGATTCGAAACCTTACTTAACGTGAAGATTTAGTTGCTTAATTCGACGTGTTATCTCGAAGAGTTAGTTAACGCCAAGCGTCAGTTATCGCTAACCGTTTAACCGATTAGGGTTTCTTAACACGGAGCGCTAGTTAAAGCGTTTGTTAAGATGAAGCATCAATTAACGCAAAACGTTATGTACTTAACGTGAAGAGTTACTTACCGCGAAGTTCAGTAACTTATCTAGGGGTGTTCCTTAACGTCAAGCATTAGTAACTTATGGTGGAACGTAACTAAACGCGTTAGTCACGTTTACTCAACCGTTAAACTTTTACTCAACGTGAAGCGTTAGTTACTTGACTAAATATTGTAAGTTGCCGATAGGAACGTTCAACAGAACATATTGGAATCATTAAATGTGGAATATTATAGGGAAGACGACTTCACTGCATCTTTAATTAATCTCTACATATTATTTCCCAAAGGTATTTTTTCGTCGGTATAAAATATTCCCCATAACACTGTATCAAAACTAATGTTTGATACGCCATTTTGAAGATTAGTTTTCTCTCTAATGACAAAAAATAAGCTAATATCTTCTATAAGTTAATAACCCATACGAATGAGTAATTTATTTTTATTTTTGAAGATTCATATTTTTCTCAACATATTTATTAAATTGAATTAATTCGGTAAGGAAGTTACTATCAAACTTTCCTTGGTTATATCGGCCAAGTTTCTGTCGAAGTCGGATGTAGTAACAAAACCTACCAATTTCTAGTCTGCATAGAAATTCCTTACCCTCCACTTGTATCATTGATGTATGGTTAAAATTAATCAAAGTTAAACAAATAATGATGTGGTGGCCTCTGTTATAGACCGTGAAGTCTCAGAAACGGAGATAAATCCCCCCGTTAATATTCCCAATGCTCAACATACAAAACCAACCTTTTTATGAAATTGTCCAATCGGCAACGAAACTTTAGTCAAGTAAATTTTTTTTAATTTTGAATTTCTTCACAAACGAGTCACAATCTCAGACTTAAAGTTTGGTTGCATAAAAAACTCTTTTATTCTTCTTACAAGAGGTAAGAATTCCAATAAAATTGAACTTCCTATAGTTGGAGGTCGTGTGAGATGTACATACATTTATATTTAAATACAATAGCAGATAAATAATATTAAAAATATCATTTGAACTACGAGATGTATAAGGAAAAATTTCAATGAACGTTTATCATATAAAATTGACATGTTGAATGAAAACTCCATAAGTTTCAGGTTCATTAACTGATTTGACCTCACAAAGCCCAAAAAAAAAAAAACACGAATAAATATTCGACCGGTTATCTTACTTCATTATAAAAAATCATGAGCAAAAAAAAATTTTTTTTATTATTATAATAAAATTTGAAATTTTCAAAATTTTAGCTAATTGTTGATCTAAAGTTGATCCGAAGTCGTTAAAAATTTAAGGTATCTGTCAATGTTTCAGGTCAAGTTGTGCATAAACATAGTTAGGCCATTCGACTGTACTCAATGGTTGAAACTCAATAGAATGCAGTTGAAAATGGTGGTGGGGATCTTGACAGGACACTGTCGATTGAACTACCACCTTCCTAACTTGGAGATCTCTGATGATCCCACATTTCTAGGGCCTGTATGTAGGACGATGAAACCTCCATACATGTTATTTGCACCAGCAAAAACCTGGAGGGTGTCAGATATAGAATGTTTGGGTCAGATAACTTGGATCCATCAATCCTGGGAGTCATCCCGGCGGAGAAGGAGTGGGCCTTCTGTGTGGCGTCTGACCTCAACAGAATCCTATAGCTTCATCTGCTTATAATAGCACCTCTTACCCGCAGACATCTCGCCTTCGGGTGACAGGTTGTTCTCAAGGAGGGCACAGAGGTCCCTTGGACTTAGGTGCTAGAGGTAGAGGTAGACTGTAAAGGCTGCCCTGGACGGGCTACACTTCGACCATAAGGTCCATTGTAATGCCTTGGGATGTAAGGAGTGGAGTGGAAGGAATTTGTGAGTAGACTAGGAATTGGTAGGATATGCGGCTGCTGCCGACTATGATAGGAACTATGCCGATATTCATCTGGAGTTCGTGAAGGAAACTGCAGAATACCTTCTCAAGCATAGCCGGTTACTTCGTTCTTGTCCATACGCCGTTAGTTTAGTCAATTAACCGCCCCCTTTTTTTATTTTTATAATTGACAAACTGCCGATGTCGGGATTCGAACCCATAACTTCCCAGTTTCCAATTATGCATACCGCGCAGACATAACGCCTTAGACCGCTCGGCTACTTGGACTGGTTAATTAAGTGATAACACTTGGCGCCAATGTTCACTAGATCCTAGGTCCTAGGTGCTAGAGACCCATTTGCGGTACCCCTATTTCTAATTATTATTATTGAATCTCTCAAAATTTCACCAATATTCACTATACACAACTTTGAGACATTCAATTTTTAAAATCGGTTATTGAGAAAATAGTGAAATCTGTTTTAATATATATATATATATATATATATATATATATACATATATATATATATATATATATATATATATATATATATATATATATATATATACTAATATATATATATTAGTATATATATATATATATATATATATATATGTATATCTTAAGGTGGGTGAAAAAACTTTTTTTTCGTTTTTAATTTGTATATTGATTTCTGAACGCCTGAAACGAAGCCTTCTCCATGTATGAACTCGTAAATAATTAATATTAACGTCCTCCTCAGTTTTCCACCATTTTCACTTCAGTCAAATAGGAAAAATTTTATATCTAGCTAATAATAAATATATAGCAAATCCCAATACCAATCTTTTTAGGAAATTAAAAGTTTTTCTAAAAAGGTCTCTCACTCTTGTTTCATTGACCATTTAAACGATCCTGGAGATCCAAATTGAAGAATTTATATAGACACATTATTTTTTTCTACATTCATACTTTAAGTAAAAAGTTTCTTTTTATTAAAGTAAAAAATTTAACAAAAAGTTTCATATTTAGCAAAATGAATTTTAACATGTTCAACGGATAAGTCATCATTAAGCAAGCGCGGATCCAGACAGAAAACCACCCCCCCCCCTCAAAAAAAAAACCCAAATATAATTTCTTTTTTAATTATAATTTTATTGCTTCTTACTCAAATCTTACATTGAGATAATTGAATGGTGGGAATGAAATCTAGAGTGTTAAGGAAATTACTACTGAAAAAATGCTATTGTTGAATCAATCTTTATCAATACATGAGTAACAAATATTTTCCAATTGGTTATTGATAGTCCTGGTTGATTTGATATAAGTTTCATTAATTATTCAAAATAATTTTCAATGAATTAGTTTTTTTTTTAAATTAAGAATAAAAATAACTATCTGAAGAAAATTAATTCAATTATCGATTGAATAAAATTTTCTTTAGCAATTATTCGAATATTGATATCTTAAAGTGCTTTATAAACTTTTGTTTTTATCATATTTATTTACTTTTTAAACTTAAATAAAACTTTATTTCTAGTTGTAAAAATTGACCATTCAAATATTTAATTAGTTTAAAAAATCTAGTTTTCTTTAATTCTATTTATTAATTTGAAAGTTTTTCAAGAATAATAATAAAAATTATTGTCCCAATACTCTTTTCTAGTGCTTTAGTGATTCGAATAATACGAATTTCATAATCGATAATTTTTTTATGGATAATTTATTACAGATTTTTTAGTTATTATAATTAATTATGATTTTTTAGACTGTGAAACGCCCCCCCCCCCCCAACTTTAACATTGGATCCACGCGCCTTTTTAATTAACTTGGAATAAAAAATAAATCTTTTATCTTATATGATGTATAGAATTAAAATTTGACATCGTCTGTGGACGGGATAAGATCTGCTATAAGTGACGAGGGTTGGTTTATTATTTTGTTTTTCAAAGATGTTCATTTTATCAATTTTCGAATCAGGTTTAGGTCATCCAAGTTCAGGGTTTTTATTGCCGGCCCTATGGATAAGAATGCTTTCGTATGCGTCAAGACTTGTATGGAATTTGACTGATTTAATTAACTTTGCAGATAGAATTTTGTACTCCGTATTTAATACATTTTTTTTATTATTTTTTTATTTGACATATTACAAGATCAAAAATAATAATAGCACTATACTTGTATACAAAATATGATGAAACAAAACAGAAAAAAAAAATTAATTCGAAATAAAAAATTTCCCATTATAAATGAGTATACCCTTAAAAAAAAAAAAAAATTTCGCAGAAATCGGTTATCACATATAAAATGAGGATTTTCCTCGATATCCCGGGATCCCCTCATCAGAATGCGATTTGGTGCCAATGGGACCAATGGGAAACCAAACCCTTTAAAACAAAAACAAAAATTCAAAATCGGTTCATAAATGACGAAGTTCTAAGGTGACACACATAAAAAAAAAATACAGACGAATTGAGAACCATCCTCCTTTTTGAAGTCGAGTTAAAAATATAAAGCAATAGTGGAAATATTTGTCCGAAAATCGAAAAGTTCGTATTCACAAGAGCATGTCACAACATTTATTTTCTTTTATCTAAAACATATTCCAAATATTTGGTAATAGGCTTTATTATAGAAATATCGTGGGTATTAAGGATATCGATAACAGATTTAATGTTATGGTTCATTAACACATCTCGATACACGCCAGCGGTGCCCGGACACTCCTATAGTAAATGCTCCACTGACTCAATCGCTCTACACAATACACATATTCTTTCTCCATTTATTTTTTCTTTTTTCCATTTAAAGGTGTAAAGTCTGAAACTTGCTATTAATCTCCTTTCCTTCCGCCCACATTCATTGTGGTCAAATATGGTCAAGCTTTCCATTGAATGCATATCACTAAGTGATGATCGTAGCGAAAATTCCTTAATTATATTTTTAATTATTGTTTTACTCGAGTCATCACTCAGTCCAAGGTTCTCAATTTGTTCAGCAAGCCAATCTCTACGACTTTCCATACATAATATTTGTAGGCGTTTTTCGCTACTAAGTACTCGAAACTGATAACTGATCGCTTTTTGCAAGCAAATGGTATTTATAGGTCTTGTACCAAGTTCAATATTTACTGCTGAGTTGGGACTTGATTTGGCAATGCATAATATTTCTTTATAGAAATTATTCGCAATCGTGTCAATCGTTTTTATTTGACCCTTACTCGCGTCACATATCCATATTTCAGAACCGTACGTCAAGATTGGTACAACCAAGGCATTGAACATTATTATAAGCCCAATTCAGCCCACTGGTTGGGCGAAGGCCTCCCCTAACAGCCTCCAATTTTCCCTATTCCTTGTCTTGCGCATCCACAGACATCCTGCATATTTAACAATTTCCTCTCTCCAGCGTTTTATCTGGCGTGCCCTTTTTCTTCTGCAATTATAGGGTGTACATGTAGTCGTTTTATTAGTCCAGCGCGTATTCTCAAGTCTCGACACATGCCCCGCCCACTGTCATTTTAACCTTTTAATGTGTACTACTACATCTTTAATTTTGCTCTTGTTTGTTATGTTTATAGAAAATATTTTTTGCGACTTTTTAATACTGAGCATGGCTCGTTCTTGCGCACGTTGGCATGTGCGAAGTTTTTTATAGTCTTTTTTAGTTAGTGCCGAAACTTGGCACTAAGGCATTGAACATATTCCGTATTATTTTCACAGGAAAGTTTTTAAATTTATATATATGCTTTCCAGTGGCGTTGCGTGCCTTGGTGGGGCCCAGTATAAAAATTTGTTTGGGGGCCCTTATGAAGGGTAAAGATTTCTCACAAAAGAAAAAAAAATGTTTGCATAAAATTAAAAGAAATATTTATTCATCATATTTATCTATCTGTCACTTTTTCCAAAATTTTTACAAACAATTTAAATTAAATATACACTCTCATTTCTTGCTTACGTACGTCGGGGGCCCCCGTGGCCCGGGGGCCCCGTATAATTGATACGGCTGATACGGCGGTAGCTACGCCCCTGATGCTTTCGTACATACAATAAAACTCTTTTTGCCCTGTCTCTCAAGTACTCGATATGGTCACCCCACTTCCCATTATAGGACAGTTTAACTCCTAGATATTTAAAGTTTTTTTTCCATTTTCGATCATTCTATCGCTATATATCCATTTCTCGTTTGCAGATACCTTGCAACCAATGCTCACAATCATTATCTTTGATTTATCAGCGCTTACACTCAGTTGCCATTTTTCGCAGTATTTAATACATGTTCAACAAGGCATGTCTTATCGATTCGATGGAGACGAATAGGCGTAAGCCTAGATCTTTAACTGTAGAACCACACCTGCGTGTAAAACGCGTCGTCGACGTAATTGGCTAAATTATTCACAATACAAGTATCTAACTTATATAAATATTTCAAAATTTAGTTTTGATAAAAATCACTCTCAAAAAAATTGTACGATTAACATTAACACATTATTCACAAAAGTCGTAATTTCAACACACTTTCAATTTTATTTAAGAAACGTGTCGAGCGATTTGGCTAAAAAAAGTAGGCCAATGTAAAATAATGTTATATGTATATTTTGAAGAAAAAACATTATTGACCGTTTAATTATTGTAATAGAATAATGAAAAGATTGACATTTTTGCATAATCTAAGTAACCAAGCATCTAAGTATACGAGGTACACTCAAGTAAAAAAAATTTGTAATGCAGGACTTGCGTTAACTTCGTGAATTTCCTTAGAATACATAAATTACTCTCTAGCTAATTTCAGTGTGATCAAAATGAAATATCGCATCTGATCTATTAGATTATCAAATGATAATTAATGAGAACTCTAGGTTTTTGAAATAAAATTTCAAATTCGCCTCAATACCTAGATCAGTTTTTGTATTATAAATATGTATTTCGACTACAAAGTAGTCATCATCAGTATAAATTAGCTAGTCGTAATTTACTCTTTGACAATTAGAAATAGATAGTAAATCGAAATCAACAGACAAAAATATAAAAAAAAAAAAAAATTCGTTACGCAGAAACTGCGTCAACTTTGCGAATTTCCATAGAATACATAAGTCACCCTCTGCAGTCATAATTTTGGTGTGATCAAATTGAAATATAATATCTGATATGACTTTAGTATTTGCAAAAATTAAATTTGTTAATAGCCAAAATAAAACGATATATAACGATTAAAGTTTATAGTTACTATGGAAACGACAATAAAAATTTTTTACAATAAAATATATTTCATGTATTCGTATTTAACAAACACAAATTATTAAATATTTCTCTTAATATTAGAATAATCGAAAAATGTATAAGGAGTAAAGTTGTAGAAAATCAAGTTTGCTACAAATCATCGCCCAATCATTTTTCTCAAACTCTAATGTGAACAGAGATATTTAGAATTTTAACTTTCAATCTTTAATTGTAAATATTTCTGTAAATATTAGTGTAACAGAAAAATGATAAGAAACAAAATTACAGTAAAACTTAGTACTTACAACTTAACTCCTGATAAATTTTTCGATTTTTCAAATATTAAGGGACCGCTAGAGAGTCCACAGACATTTAAAAAAAGTATATATATATATATATATATATATATATATATATATATATATATATATATATATATATATATATATATGTATATATATATACATATATACAAATTTTAGCGATAGCGATTTTTAACATCTAGTAGGATCGATGGACATTTGAAAAAATTTTTACGAAATTCGAACATTGGTGCAAAAATAATAGCTGCATTTCCTTTGGAGGAAATTCGATAACAAAATAAATTAAAATATCCCAATTGAAATTATTTTTATTAAAACTACTCTTACATTGACTCAGGATATGTTATTCGTTGCTAATTTGTTGACAGTTTCATTTTAGTATTTGCAAAGCCAATTTTATTAATAAATGGCATAAGTCAAGGGGAAAGGGGGAATAAAGAAAGAAGAAAACACAAAATATACAATATATTAGAGCAATCAAAAAATGTACACTCCCGTTCAATAAAATTGAACAAACCTGAAATGTAAATTTTCTTACATTTCATAAATATCCTCACCTTTGTACCCGTCTGTATATTAGTTATTTATAAACAATGATAAGTAGTATAATTTTTAAATGTGAAAAAAGAAATGGAAGTTTTATATTTTTTGTGGGTACTGAACTGAAACTTTTTAACACGATTACTGCATGAAAAATACTTAAGATATCCTACATACATAAATTAAATAACAAATAAACATATTATTCACTAAATGTAAATAATGGTCGTGGTCGGCCGAATTAAGAAGTTAGTAATCTTAGTAAGATAGTCAGATTATCTTACTTAGTCGTCGGCCGGGACACTTTACGCTTGCTAAGAAACTTTTCTTATGCTGCCATTTTACTGAGTATCTTCGTCACGGGCAGTGTAGCCAGATATCCCGTTTAACGGTAGATCTACCGCGTTTTTAATATTTCTACCATTCTACCGTTTTTTTAAATTTTTTGAGTAAATAAAAAAATTTTTGAATTTGTGTCATTTTTTTCAATTTTTTATAATAATAATTAATTTAAAACTCCCCAGTCGTACAAATACAAAATCAGTCATTACAGACCATATTCCATTATTTGAAATAATGGAATATGGTTCTGTAATTACTTTATTATTATTTTATAATGGGATTTTAAACAATAAGTAATGATAAATACAAAGAATTAATATTATTTAATATTTGAAGAAAAAAAATTCTATAATATATTAATTAGTAATGTAATATAATTTTAATTATTCTGAATAAAAGTATTTATTTCAAACTATTTAAATTGGAATTTTCACTTTTTAAATCTACTGCTTTTTTTGCTTAATCTTCCGCTTTTTAAGAAATCGGCTGGGTCATATAGAAGTTCCTCCATTAAAATACTCCTTATAAAATTATCCATTTTATTAAATTTTTATCTCACTTATAAGAATTTTTTTTCTTCAAATATTAAATAATATTAATTCTTTTTATTTGTCATATATTGACAAATTTATTTGTCATTACTTATTGTTTAAAATCCCATTATAAAATAATACCTTAAAGTAATTACAGAACCATATTCCATATTCAAATAATGGAATATGGTCTGTAATGACTGATTTTGTATTTGTACGACTGGGGAGTTTTAAATTTATTATTATTATAAAAAATTGAAAAAATGACACAAATTCAAAATTTTTTTTATTTATTCAAAAAAAAAAAGGTAGATATACTAAAAAAAGCAGTAGATCTACTGTTAAACGGGAGATCTGGCAACACTGAAAAGAAAGAACAAAATTATCTTTATTCTGACTATCTTACTAAGATTTCTTACTTCTTACTTCGGCCGAACACACACAATGATATACAATATTTCAACGGTGGGCCCTCAGACTAAAACCGTGAATCGATGGTCGCAACTCCCTCATATTATGCATATTGAATGAATCATATAGATGCGAGGTAGTACCTCTTGCGTCCGCATTAACAATGATTGTGGTTACTATATTTTTTGGAAGTTTATTTTTGATTATTGTATATTTTTGATTGTCATAGTTTTTTTTTATTTTCAATGACAACAAAAACAATAACATTTCAAAACAATAATTATAATCATAATCATAATATATCCATTATATTGTTAATATTCAAAACTCGTATTCTGACTACTTAATAAAATTCTACAGTGTCTTTCATTATTGATTTGTACTAATAAAAATATAGGCACTCAAAGAGAATAAAATTTGCCCCCTTTACCTAGATCAGTTTTTTGTATTATAAATACGTATTTCGACTACAATGTAGTCATCATCAGTATAAATTAGCTAGTCGTACTTTACTCTTTGACAATTAGAAATAGATAGAAAGTCGAGATCAATAGACAGAAATAAAAATAAATAGAAAATTAACTAAATTAAAATATACTGGATTTAAAACATAATAAATTTTAAATTATATTGAAATTATACTTGTTAAAATTTCCTTTATTCACATTTATTCCTGTTAATTTTACTCTTATTAAAATTACTCTTATATTGTCGCAGGATATGTTATTTGTTTCACCGTGAAATTGTCACCAAATTGGTAACAAGTAACATATCCTGCGACAATATAAGAGTAGTTTTAATAAGAGTAAAATTAACAGGAATAAATGTGAATAAAGGAAATTTTAACAAGTATAATTTCAATATAATTTAAAATTTATTATGTTTTAAATCTAGTATATTTTAATTTAGTTAATTTTCTATTTATTTTTATTTTTGTCTATTGATCTCGACTTTCTATCTATTTCTAATTGTCAAAGAGTATAGTACGACTAGCTAATTTATACTGATGATGACTACATTGCAGTCGAAATACGTATTTATAATACAAAAACCTGATCTAGGTAAAGGGGGCGAATTTGAAATTTTATTTCAAAAACCTAGAGTTCTCACTAATTATCATTCGATAATATAATGTTTACTCAAAGAGGCTCTAATGAAATTTCAGATAGGCTAGTTTTAATTATTCATTTATATTTTGTAATTATGTAACTATGTTCTTCTGAAATCGATTTAAGGTTGTTATGAAAGTGGTGGGGGTAAATCAACCAAAATTAATGGTCAAGTTCGTGTAATTCAAAATACATGAATTCTAACCACGTTAGAAAATTTTTTTAATTAATTATTAATAAAATTATTATCAAATAAAAAAAAAATTTTTAAATTTTAATAAAATATTTTAATAATAATTTAATTGTTATTTTTTATTTTTATTAATAATTATTTAATTTTAATTACACTGACGTTGCCAAACCTATTGTGACAATCTAAAATAAAAGTAGCTTTAGTACCATTTTTCGATCTATTAATTTAATTATCTCAGAAACCAAAAAAAAAGATTGTTTTGAAATTTGGTCCAGGTATTTATAAGAATTTTATAATTATTATGACAGTTTTTAATAAACCTGACATTTCTGGTGGTCGAGATATTGATTTTTGTATTCATGTTTTTACCGCCGGGCCCATTTAATCTATGTAAAAATCTCTTAAAAATCGTAACTTTAACATTTTTTTACTCAAAAACTAAAAACAGGATCAAGTTCGAACTTTGACAGGATATTCTTTATTATTGAATTAGCTGTCAAATTTTGAAGAACCAGTCATTACATTGAATTTGCTTCATAACAACCTTAATTAAATTTTTATTTAAATAAAATTTAGAGAGAAAAAAACTTAAAAAAATATTCTTTCATTGCAATATGGACTGAAAAAATTCGTTACGCAGAAGCTGCTTCAACTTAGCGAATTTCCTTGGAATACATAAATTACTCTCTAGCGGTCACAATGTTAGTCTGTTCAAAATGAAATGTCGTATCTGATTTTACTATTTGCATGGCCAATTTTATGAATAAATGACATATCTCTCTTAATATTAGAACAATCAAAAAATGCGTAAGGAATAAAGTTGTAGAAAATCATGTTTGCTACAATTCATCACCTTATCATTTTTGCTCAAACTCTAATGCGTATAGAGATATTGAGGAATTTAATTTTCTATCTTAAACCGTCAATATTTTTGTAAATATTAGTGTTACAGAAAAAAAGATAGGAAACAAAATTACAGTAAAACTTAATACCTACAACGTTACTTCTTATAAAATTTTAGATTTTTCGAATATTAAGGGAGATATGTCAAATTTTGTGTTTCCTTCTCCCCTTAAACCCCCCTTTCCCCTTGTCTGATTTTACCCATTAACGAACTTGACCTTTTGAATACCAAAAGCGTTTAAGATACCAAATTTCATTCCGCTAAAATGAAAACTGTGACCACTAGAGTGATTACAGACACACACACACATATATATATATATATATATATATATATATATATATATATATATATAAATATATATATATATATATATATATATATATATATATATAAATTTTACAGATGGTGATTTTTGACATCTAATAGGTAGGATCGATGGACATTTGAAGAAATTTTTGCGAAATTTTGACTTCGGTACGGGACCAATAGCTCTATTTCCTTTCAGGAAAGTCGCTATAAATGCAAAATAATTTTAAATAGAATAAAGAGATTGATAACAAAATTAACTTTAATGTAAACAAAAACATTGGGGACGCTCTATATACGTCGAGTTAAAGTAGAGCCACTAAGAAGATGTTAGTAGAGAGCACTCCATGCTTTTTTAACCCGACTTCAAAAAAGGAGGATGGTTCTCAATTCGTCTGTATTTTTTTTTTTTTTATGTTTGTTACCTCAGAACTCCGTCATTTATGAACCGATTTTGAATTTTTTTTTGTTTTAAAGGGTTTGATTCCCGATTGGTCCCATTGTCACCAAATCGCATTCTGATGAGGGGATCTCCGGGAAATTGAGGAAAATCCTCATTTTATATGTGATAACCGATTTCTGCGAAATTTTTTTTTTTTTTTTGAAAGTGTATACTCATTCATAATGGGAAAATAAAAAAATTTTTTTAAAAACCGACTTTAAAAAAATTTTTTACAAAAAAAAAACCGACCCCAAAAAAAAAAATTTTTACAAAAAAAAAACAAAATGCTTGTAAAAAAAATTGAAAATCTGTTATAAAAAAATGCACTAAAAATTACAAAAAAAAAAGAAAACGGGTAAAAAAAAAGTGTTATAAAAAAATTCACTAAAAATTAGTTGGTCGTTTAGTAGGTCTACCCATATTTAGACAAATAAAATCAGTTATAGAACTTCAAAGTCACTAAAAAGCGAGAAATAAAACCTATTTTGACAAAATGGAAACCCGACTTCTAAAATCAAATATTCTATAACAAAAGATGCACTAAAAAGTAAAAAAATAATTGCATATTCTTGTGCCAATTTTAGTTCACCTAAGCAAAAATTTTTAAATATATGTACAATTATTGTTATTTTTGGAGGCGGTGTCCAAAAGTTATGTGAATTTCTCTATGTTGACACCGCCTCCAAAAATAACAATAATTGTACATATATATTTAAAATTTTTTGCTTTGGTGAACTAAAATTGGCACAAGAATATGCAATTATTTTTTTACTTTTTAGTGCATCTTTTGTTATAGAATATTTGATTTTAGAAGTCGGGTTTCCATTTTGTCAAAATAGGTTTTATTTACATTAAAGTTAATAATAATAATTTCAAATTTGCCCCCTTTACTTAGATCAGTTTTTTTGTATTATAAATACGTATTTCGACTACAACGTAGTCGTCATCAGTATAAATTAGCTAGTCGTAATTTACTCTTTGACAATTAGAAATAGATAGAAAGTCGAGATCAATAAACAAAAATAAAAATAAATAGAAAATTAACTAAATTAAAGTATACTAAATTTAAAAAAATCATAAATTACTCTTGTTAAAATTTCCTTCATTCACATTTATTCCTGTTAACCTTACTCTTATTAAAGTTACTCTTATATTGTCTCAGGATATATTGCTCGTCGCTAACGTCAATCTCGTCAAATTCAAATGCTTCTCCAGTTTTTCCACCTATATTTATACTGGCCTTGGTGTTTTTCATTGTCAGTTTTGTAAGTCATACAGGTTTTGATGATATACCAAACATGTACACTCTCGTTCAAAAAAAAAAATGAACAGACCGGAAATGTTAATTTTCTTACATTTCATAAAACTCCTCACTTTTGTAACTCTCTGTATATTATTTATTTATAAACAAAGATAAGTAGTATATTTTTTAAATGTGAAAAAAGAAATAAGAAGTTTTATATTTTTTATTTTTGTAAACAATTTGTATAAACAAAAATATTTACTACAAGAATAATAAAAATTGTTAGAGACTGATTTGATTCAGGTCTGTGCATTTTTTTTGAACGGCAGTGTACATTGCTTCATACAGTAATTTTCTATTGATGCTATCAAATGCTTGCTTGAAATCGATAAAAAGAAGGTGTATAAATCATAGGTGGGCAAGGGTTGGCTCGACTCAGCTCTGAGTGAGAGGTAGGAAGTGGGATAGAGTAAATACAGGGTACCTACCAATTACTAATATTTTCTTTTTTTAATTAAAACATTTTCTGAAAAAAATATAATAATACCAACTCTTTTTTATGGTCACTATTATACAAAGTAAATAATACATACAATACATTGAATACATACTCTGGAATATGGGCTGGTAATTTGGGGCATAAAATGTACCATTTTAATATATTTGTGTATGAATAAAAGAGGGAAATTTTTGCAAAGGATTTGAATAGAATTGAAAACTAGTTTAGATAGAATTATAGTTTTGGAAATTCCAAATAATTTGCCTGAACTTTATACTATTCATATCCGAGAACTAATAAACAATTATTTACCTGATTTAATTATTTTTTCTTCGTATGGAGTATAGTGTCATGGGAATTTAATGAATTAAGTTGAATTTTACATAAAGTGGGAATTTGAGTTTCTTCGAGTTAGCCTACTTTGAATTAAAAAAGTGAAAAGTTTCTTTAGCTTTCGTTTATTTTATATAAATATAAAATAAACTTATATAATCGAGTTAGAATCTATTCGTAGTAGTGGAAATTATTTGTTTTTTCAAAAAAAATAAAAGTAGTGAATTTAATAATGGAGAATACATTGCATTATAGTTATTATTATTATTATGTTTTTTGGTGTTTCTCTCCATATTGTAAAAGATATTATTTAAACAACAAATATTTTATAAAACTATTTCTAAATTGATTGAATAAATTATTGGGCAATAATCGGTAGGCAACCTGTATTTAAAACTTGTTCCGTCTTACTTCAAACATACCTTTTTTACTTACTCTCACCCAGCTTATGGAGAGTCGTTCGACTCAGCGAGACATCTGCGCCCACCTCTGATAAATCAGTATCATATTCATAAAACTTTTCCATATTCTGTCTAACAACATAAAGTTGATCCGCTGTTCCTTTATTTTATCTAAATCTACACTGATATTCTCCCATAAATTTTTCTACATTATTTTTAATTTTATTTGTCAACAGACTTAAACTCGATTCTAACTCGATTATATAAGTTTATTTTATATTTATATAAAATAAACGAAAGCTAAAGAAACTTTGACAAAATGTTTACCATAAACATCCAAGCAGTACCATGGACCACACAAGTTGATGTAATTTTTTTTCAATTTAGAATTGATTTGTGCCTAATTGATTCGGTTTTCGAAAAAAATGCTTTGGATAAAAGTTGTTCTTTAGAAATATAGCAACAACTTTTATACGAAATTTTTTTCGAAAACCGAATCAATAAAGCACAAGTTAAATGTAAAATTTAAAAAAAATGACATCAACTTTTGTGGCCAAGTGTATTATAATAATGTATTATTAATCATAAATAATATTCAAAAGACGAGCTTTAAGGTTGTTGTGAAGAACATTCAATTTAATGACAGGTTCTTCAAAACTTTACAGCTTATTATTTCAATAATAAAGAATATCCTGTCAATATTTGAAGAGGATCCTGTTTTTAGTTTTTGATTAAAAAAATGTTAAAATTACGATTTCTAAGAAATTTTTACATAGGTTAAATGGACTCGTCGGTAAAAACATGAATACAAAAATCTATATCTCGACAACCAGATATCACAGTGTTATGAAAAACTGTCATAATATTTATCAAAGTCTTATAAATACCTGGACCAAATTTCAAATTAATCTTGTTTTTTGTTTCTGAGATAATTAAATTTGTAGATCGAAAAATGTTCTAAATCTAGTTTCATTTTTAGTTATATTTATTTTTATCTAGTTTTATTTTCAGTTATATTTATTTTTTTTTTGTTTTATTTAGTTTTATCTAGTTTTATCACCATGCAACTTTTTTGAAATACATAAAAACATAAAAATTAAATTATTTGAAACGATTTAATTGCAAAATTTTTAATTATTTAGAGTTGGCAATGGATGAGATATCAATACATTTAGTATAGGACATACTCACCACCCTTACTTTCCCTCACCAGTTTCACAACAACCTTAAATTTTATAAAACATTATAAAAATGTTTTTGTTTGGAATGAAAGCGAACAACCGTATGATGTTTTTGTTGACAAAATGAAAACACATGAACATTTTTCTTTGTCTTGATAAAATAAAAGAGATAATAAAAATTACAGAAGCTGTCGTGATTTTTTTCCCCTAACTTCAAAAATATTTATTGCCATATCCATGTAAACACGTTCAGTCATTAATCGTTTTCATCTTGTTTAGGTGTATTCTACAGGGTGTCGTCATTCATCAAAAAAGTCAACAAACGGAGATGTGAATTTGTGAATGAGTGACATTACTTCACTACGACCTATGAGATTCACAGGACCCATTTCCTAGTACCAAATAAAATTATTCCATAAATTAACACTTGCAAATATTTTGGAAAAGAAATTTAATACTTATATGTCTCTGCCGGTGTCTAGATGTTTTTTAGCTTACATTTTTAGCGAATTTCCTGAAAGGAAATAGAGCTATTGGTCCCGTACCGAAGTCAAAATTTCGCAAAAATTTCTTCAAATGTCCATCGATCCTACCTTGTAGATATCAAAAATCACCATCTGTAAAATTTATATATATATATCTATGGACATATATATATATATATATATATATATATATATATATATATGTGTCTGTAATCACTCTAGCGGTCACAGTTTTCATTTAACCGGAATGAAATTTGGTATTTGAAACGCTTTTGGTATTCAAAAGGTCAAGTTCGTTAATGGGTAAAATCGAACAAGGGGAAAGGGGGGTTTAGAGGGAGGGGGAAACACAAAATTTGTCATATCTCCCTTAATATTCGAAAAATCGAAAAATTTATAAGAAGTAAAGTTATAGGTACTAAGTTTTACTGTAATTTTATATCTTATCATTTTTTCTGTTACCCTAATATTTACAGAAATATTGACGGTTTAAGATTGAAAATTAAATTCCTCACTATCTCTGTACACATTCGAGTTTGAGCAAAAATGATAAGGTGATGAACTGTAGCAAACATGATTTTCTACAACTTTATTCCTTATACATTTTTTGATTGTTCTAATATTAAGAGAGATATTTTGTGTTTTCTTCTTTCTTTATGCCCCCATTTCCCCTTGACGTATCTCATTTATTAATAAAATTAGCTTTGCAAATAGTAAAATCATATACGACATTTCATTTTGATCAGACTAAAATTGTGACCGCTAGAAATTGATTTATGTATTTTAAGGAAATTCGCTAAGTTGAAGCAGCTCCTGCGTAACGAATTTTTTAAACTACACCATGGATTTTGATCCGGTTTTCACTAGAATTCATTCGGGATGGTTTATGTATATAATGCACTCACATTAAGGTTGTTATGAAAGTGGTGGAGGTAAATCTACCAAAAATAATGGTAAAGTTCGTGTAACTCAAAATACCCGAATTCTAACCACGTTAGAAGATTTTTTTAATTAATTATTAATTATTAATAAATTTATTATAAAATAAAAAAATAATATTTAAAAAAAATGTTCTAATGTTAGGTAAATCGAAAAATTTATAATAAGTAAAGTAGTAGAAAAAACATATTACTACAAATTAACTTCTGATGATATTTTTTGTTACTATAATATTTACAAAAATATGTACCAATTAAGATTGAAAGTTAAAATTCCAAATATCTCTGTACACATTTGGGTTTGTGAAACAATGATTTGGTAATGAGCTGTAGCAAACATGATTTTCTACAACTTTATTTTAAGGAAATTCGTTAAGTTGACGCAACTCCAGCTCCCATTTCATTGTTATTGATACAATTAGTGAGATTATTTAGTAGTGGTACAGCCTGTACAATTACTTGCTGGTAGGCTTGTAAAAATATATTTTCACATAAACAAACATTAATCAACTCCTGTATGCATATTTGTAAGAAAAAAAAATAAACAAAAATATATAATTTTTAAAATATCATGTGCGATTTACTTTTTGTCATTTTATTAACGTATATTTGTTTGTTTGTAAAATATTAGTGAAGGAATTTTTTAATAATAATAAACCATATTTTGACAAAATGGAAACCCGACTTCAAAAATCAAATATTCTATAACAAAAAATGCACTAAAAAGTAAAAAAATAATTGCATATTCTTGTGCCCATTTTAGTTCACCTAAACAAAAATTTTTAAATATATATGTACAATTATTGTTATTTTTGAAGCATAGAGAAATACATAACTTTTGGACACCGCTTCTAAAAATAACAATAATTGTACATATATATTTAAAAATTTTTGTTTAGGTGAACTAAAATGGGCACAAGAATATGCAATTATTTTTTTACTTTTTAGTGCATTTTTTGTTATAGAATATTTGATTTTTGAAGTCGGGTTTCCATTTTGTCAAAGTAGGTTTTATTTCTCGCTTTTTAGTGACTTTGAAGTTCTAGAACTGATTTTATTTGTCTGAATATGGGTAGGTAGACCAACTAAACGACCTACTAATTTTTAGTTAATTTTTTTTAACACATTTTTTTTTTACCCTTTTTTTTTTTTTAAACTTTTAGTGCATTTTTTTATAACAGATTTTCAGTTTTTTTTATATGCATTTTGTTTTTTTTTTGTAAAAATTTTTTTTTTGGGCTCGGTTTTTTTTTTTTTAAAAATTTTTTTGAAGTTGGTTTTTAAAAAAATTTCTTATTTTCCCATTATGAATGAGTATACCCATTAAAAAAAAAAGAAATTCGCAAAAATCGGTTAACACATATAAAATGAGGATTTTCCTCGATTTCCCGGGGATCCCCTCATCAGAATACGATTTGGTGACAATGGGACCAATGGGAAACCAAACCCTTTAAAACAAAAAAAAAAACAAAATTCAAAATCGGTTCATAAATGACCGAGTTCTGAGGTGACACACATAAAAAAAAAAAATACAGACGAATTGAGAACCATCCTCCTTTTTGAAGTCGGGTTGAAAAAGGCTATACACCTAGCGTTTTAATCTTAATACTCCAGGAGAAAACAGTTTGTGAGCAATAATATCGTAAAATTATGAGAATTAAAATTATTATTCTCATATTATCTATCTATCCTCAAATATAATATTTATAAGTAAACCTGAAATCTATTACAAATAAATTTCATAATTTGCCCCAATTCCTAGAACAATGATTTGTATTTTATAAATACGTATTTCGACTACAAGGTAGTCATCATCAGTATGAATTAGCTAATCGTAACTATCTTTGAGATATGGAGTCAGAGATATGTTGCTCGTTGCTAATTTGGTGCGTGTCTCACCATAATATTTCAAAAATTTCGTCTTTTATATGGGCTGACTGGGGTAGTACCTGAAGGATTGACTGAACAATTAAGGGTTTAAGTCTGTGCTGAACCCAACCCATTTATTGGCGCTATCCTTTTCTTACCATGTGGTTTTGTTATTATCAATAAGGTGAGGGTGTTGTTCGAAGCTAACCTTGATAATCAGGTATTTAATTTTGAATACGGTTTAATTTTATTAAATCAGAATTTGGAATTGGGCCATTATCTAAATTCCTTATCTGCTTTCTTAATTTGTGTATGTAGTTACTTTCGTATGCATCTAATTCTGTGGGGTTTTGTACCGATTTCAGTAAAACCCCACAGAATTAGATGTATACGAAAGTATCCACATACTTTTTTAATATTATTTTTGTGTGACACGCTCCAAATTAGCAACGAGGAGCATATGTTTGACTCCATATCCCGGCGATTGTTCCGATTAGCTACTTCATACTGATGATGACTACTTTGTAGTCGAAATACGTATTTATAAAATACAATTATTGTTCTAGGAATTGGGGGAAAAATTTGAAATTTAATTTCAAAAATGTTTTCTTTTATTATCTTAATAATCTTTATATTTCTGTATAGTTTATGAATTGTACACTTGGCCACAAAAGTGGCACTCATTTTTCAATATATTATAATTGTTTTGAGCCTTATTCTTTCGGTTTTCGAAAAATTGCGTCGGATAAAAAATGTTCTTTATTAATATATTGACAAGTTTTATTCGAAACATTTTCCCAAAAAACGCATGAATAAGGTACAAATAAACTAAAAATTTAAAAAAAATGAGCTCTACTTTTGTGGGCCATAGTATTTAGAAGTAAAATATATACCAATAAATTTTCGTTAAAAGAAACTTATTTTTTTCCTAAATTGTCATTTTTATTTGGTATTTTTTGTGAAAAATACATATTAAATTTTCCAAATATATATTAAATTTTATTAATCTCCACCTTTATAAAACTGATTTCATAAAGTAGAAGAAATTTTTCAATTTATGAATTCACAAAAAAAAATTACGTTACCTACTAAGATGCTAAACGAATTTTCTCTGAAACGAATATCATAATAAATATCAAATATAGTTACTATGGCAATTGTTGTAATAAGTGTCATGATTATTAACATGCTTTTATTATTTTATTAGCTTGTATAATGTATGTATGCGTGTATGAAAGTATGTAGGCATGTACACTCCCATTCAATAAAATTGAACCAACCATTTCATAAAACTCCTCACTTTAGTAACTCTCTGTATATTATTTATTTATAAACAAATATAAGTAGTATATTTTTTAAAAGTGAAAAAAGGAATGGAAGTTGTATATTTATTTTTATTTTTTATTAATGTAAACAAGTCATTGATAGGGTAAGAATATGTAATGTAAATACATGTTAAGGATGTACCAGCAAAATTTTACTTTTCGACAGATTTTGCTCATTTTTTTTCACAGACTAAAAATAATGTTTTCTAATAAATCCCGAAGTTTCAGAAATTTTGACCGTTTAGAACGCGAGATAATTAATATCAAAGTTATCATTCTCTCTCACTCTCTTTCATTAGAAGCATGTAAAACTTCATGCCCGTCCAACTATTATCTGTTGTATTAGAAAAAATAATCGAGAAAATTTAAAAAAAAGTCTAGGAGAGTAACGATAAACATTTATTATATAAATTTAAAAAAAAAAATCGTGTGTCATCGTTTTGTTTTCGAAATATAAAAGTTTAAATATATTTATTTTTTTCAAATCAACATTACTTTGTATTTGTGAACTTTGTATTAAAATTGTAAGAGACTGATTAGGTTCAGGTCGGTTCAATTTTATTGAATGGGAATGTACGTACGAATTGAAAAAATTGAAAAAATTCGAAAAAGTAAAAATAAAAACATATTAATGGGTATACAAAATTTATTATTATTTATAATAATAAATTTATTAAAATAGAGGTATTAAATAAAGTTTATTATAAATCGAAATTCCCTAATCAATAAATTCTATTATATTTCATTCATTCGTAGAATTTCTCCAAAAATTACCTTGTGGCATTTTACCAAGCTATCATTTGTTTGACCTGTCTGAAGCCTGCTGTTTGGCTTCTCCATCCATTTGTTTAGAGAAGAGGTAGTCAGTATCCTTATTATTCCTAGATATCCTTCTAATCTATATCATGAGAGTGTGGATCCTTCTCGAGCAAGTTGGTCGACCGTTTCATTGCCTTCAACCTCGCAGAGTCCTGGTACCCACATAAACGTACCCTCTTTTGTCCTTGCCAATCTGCGCAGTATTTCTGCGCATTCGAGAACCAGAGGAGATGTTATTTTAGCGGAGCAGATTACTTTGATCGCAGCCTGGCTATCTGAGCCAGAGATAAACCCGCATCTTTAAACCCTACATCTGCACTAACTTGATCCAAATTTCTAACTGTTTCAACATTGGGGCGAAACTTATAATACAAAACTCTTCTATTTTAATATTTTGAGCATTTAGTAATTTTTGTTGTTTAATATTTGATACTAGTTTTAATACTTTACTAAACTGTTACATTCCTATCAAGTATTAAAGTACTACACAAACCCTCGACAATCCCTTGTAGCTAGATAATCCAATATACGTTATGGTCTAAGATCCGGCATTAGTGAAAACCTTCCCTCATCTGTTAATTGAATGAAATAATTTTTAAAAGGCAGATAACAATATTATAAATGTAGGAGTGCAATGTCTGCCACCGTAGTCCTGCTGGCTACATCATATTAATTAATTAATTAATTAATATGATATAGTGTCTTTTTTTGTTGCTCGAACAAGTATAATTGTCTCTCTCTCTGCGTAGAACACATTTTTTGAAAATTTTATTACTTAAAAATTTTTTTATATAGGCTGCAAATAATTTAATTATATATTTATTATATAAAATATATTTTATAATATCACAGTAATAAAATTTTCAAAATATGTGTTCTACGCAGACAGAGAGACAATTATATTTGTTTGAGCAACAAACAAAGACACTATATTATATTAATTAATTAATTAATTAATATGATATAGCCAGCAGGTCTACAGAGGCAGACATTGCACTCCTACATTTATAATATTGTTATCTGCCTTTTAAAAATTATTTCATTCAATTAACAGATGAGGGAAGGTTTACACTCATGCCGGATCTTAGACCATTATATGTTATGAAGTGCGTAAATTTGAAAAGTTTCCTAAATTTTTTTTAAAATATGCAATTTAGAAAAAAGTGTTTCACACAAAAGTGGCTTAGTTTAAAAAGGATAGCATAATTCAATAATTATATTTGTATTCCATGCATCAAAATACAAAAAAAAGTAAAAACTCATAAAAACAAACAAACTGTTTGCCTACATATCATTGTTCTACCAGTTCTAGTGGTCGAGCAGTCTAAGGCGTTATGTCTGCGCAGTGTGCCTACTTGGAAACTGAAAGGTTATGGGTTCGAATTCTGACATCGGCAGTTTGTCAATTATTAAGAAAAAAAAAAGAGGGCGGTTAATTGACTAAACTGTCGGCGTATGGACAAGAACGAAGTAATCGGCTAAGCTTGAGAAGGTTTTCTGCAGTTTCCTTCACGAATTCCAGATGAATGTCGGCATAGTTCCTATCATAGTCGGCTGCAGCCGCACATCCTGCCAATTCCCAGTCTATACGCTAAATTTCCTATCACTCCACTCACATCCTCACATCCTTAGGCATCAAAATGGATCTTATGGTTGAAGTGTAGACCGTCCAGGGTAGCCTCTACAATCTATCTATCTATTATTGATCTGGTGAAAATACGGCGTTGAATGAACAAAAAAAAGTTTTTAAAAAAAAGTTATATTTTCCGGATTAAGATCAGAGACTGACCTTGTATATAAAGGATATAATAAATAGTTTCAACAAAAATTATGCTTAGCAACATACGGCAGATGGATAGATTGTAGCGGCTGCCTTGGAAGGGGCACACTTCGACCATAAGGTCCATTGTGATGCTTAAGGGTGTGAGGATATGAGTGAAGTGAAAGGAATTTTGTGTGTAGCCTAGGAATTGGAACTCTGCCGATATTTATCTGGAGTTCGTGAAGAAAACTGCAGAAATCTTCACAAGCATGGCCGGTTACTTTGTTCTTGTCCATACGCCGACAGTTTAGTCAATTAACTGCTACTTTTTTTTCCAATAATTGACAAACTGCCGATGTCGGGATTCGCACCCATAATCTCCCAGTTCCAAGTACACACAACTACTTTACAAGCGCGGCTACTTAGCTAGAGACTTTGATAGAAACTCTGACGAAATTCATCTGGAGTTCGTGATGGAAACTGCAGAAAACCGTTACAAGCATAGGCGCTTATTTCGTTCTTCTCCATACGCCGACAGTTTAATCAATTAACCACCTTTTTCTTTTCTTTTTTTTGTTGTAATAATTGACAAACTGCCGATATTGACATTCGAACCCAAAACCTCCCAGTCCCCAAGTACATTTATGATACATACTTATCCGGTTTCTATTTTCAAAGAACACAAGTTATTTATTTAATTTCAGTGTGTTTTATTTATGTAAAAACAAGAAAATATATCTTTCATTCAAGAAAAAAAAAAAGGAATATATAATATTCTATACACCCACATTTTATGCCACGCTAAAATACGGTTAAGAAAATTTATAGCGTCCTTGAACTGAAGCTCTCAAACTGGAGAAATAAATATTTTGTAGTCACCAGAATGACTGCCTGCCTACATTGAATCATACGATCGTTAAACACATTCAATTTAAATCTCTTCCTAAATAAATTTTTTCACATCCTGCGTACGAGACCATGCACCAAGGTGAAACTCTGGATAAAGTTGTAGAAAATATATTTTAATACAATTTATCTTCAGACTATGTTTTTAATATTTACAGAAATATTCTCAATTTTTATACCTGGTACCTATAAATATATAAAGGATGTTCCAATCAGAATGCCGGTTTTGAATTGCGCGCCATTTGTAGTGTCATGATTTGACATTTAAAAACAACGTTCGTTAGGAGGACAGCAGGAGGTTTAGTAAAATGAAGCGCTACAATACACAACAACGAATTCTCATTGTGGAAAATTTTTATCAAAGTGGTAAAAGTTTTGCAGCCATAGTTCGCAAAATGCGTACGATTATGGTCCATCGGAATGCTTCAAATGAAGCCACTGTGAGAAGAATAATAAAAAAATTTGAGCTAATTTGGTCTGTAAATGATGTGAAAACACAAACACGTATTCGTTTTTTCTTCGAAAATGCAGTTGGTCAAGCATTAACCGTGAATGGTGTTCGATATCGTGAAATGTTAACTAACTTTTTTGTGCCAAAATTGCAAAATATGGATCTCAACAACATGTGGTTTTAACAGGACGGTGCAACATGCCATACAGCCAGAGCAACTGTTGAATTACAACACGAATCTTTTCCTGGTCGTGTTATTTCTCATTTTAGAGATCGGAATTGTCCGCCCAGATCATGCGATTTAACGCCTTTGAACTCTTCTTTGGGGTTTTTTTAAATCACAAGTTTATGAGAACAAACCCACAACGATTGCAGCCTTAAAAGACGAAATTCAACGCTGTATCACTGAAATACCGCAAAATTTATGCGCAGCAGTCCTTGAAAATTTTATGAAAAGAGCTCGTTTGTGCCAGCAAAGCTGAGGCGGTCATTTGTCCGATGTCTTATTCCAACCATAACCTCATGATGTGTACTTCATTATTCAATACATGTTTCAAACCTATGCCACAAATATATATGTTTTATTTAAAATTCAAAACCGGCGTTCTTATTGGAACACCCTTTACAAGGTTATATTAAGTTCAGTTCTGACTTTGTAACGCTTGAAAATATTGATCGCAGACATAAATGTTTGGAATAGGTGTCAGTGCCGGATTCGGCAATTTAAGACCCATGGACACAAAGGCTGTTGGGGCCCCATGTAACGAGATTGGATAAATATTAAAACACGATGCAATTCGTTAAGTAAAAACTTTTTTTATTTATTAATGAAAACAAAGCTTAAAATTAATTTTTAATGTTTGTTAGATAACAATATATTTAAATTAAATAAAGAGTTTTCTGAATTTTTTATCAACAGAGAGATTAATGGAATTGGCGATGTTTATATCACGTAATACATCACGTTCTGTTCTTATTATTGTTAAATGATTTAAACGTTCTTGTGTCATCGAAGTTCGTGAATCGTTTTTTATTATTAGCGAATTTCCTCCAAAGGAAATGCAGCTATTGTTTTTGCACTAATATTGGAATTTCGTAAAAATTCTTCAAATGTCCATCGATCCTACCTATAAGATGTTAAAAATCACTATTGCTAAAATTTGTATATATATGTATATTTGGTATTTGAGGCGCTTTTGGTATTCTAAATGTCAACTTCGTTAATGGGTAAAATCGGACGGGCGGAAAGGGGGTTTAGAGGGAGGCGGAAACACAAAATTTGACTATCTCCCTTAAAATTTGAAAAATCGAAAAATTTATCAGGAGTTTAAGAAAAATGATCAGGTAATGAATTATAGTAAACTTGATTTTTTACAACTTTACTCCTCATACATTTTTCGATTATTCTAATATTAAGAGAGATATTTAATATTTTTTGTTTGTTTGACACGAATACATAAAATATATTTTATTGTAAAAAATTTTGACTATCGTTTCCATGGTAACTATAAACTATAATCGCTATACCTTTTTTTTTTTTGCTATTAATAAATTTTATTTTTGCAAATACTAAAGTCATATCAGATATTATATTTCAGTTTGATCACACTAAAATTAAGACCGCTAGAGGGTGATTTTTGTATTCTAAGGAATTTCGCTAAGTTGACGCAGCTCCTGCGTAACAATTTTTTTTTTTAATCTTGAAAATGATCTTTTACCTGTTACGCTGCTTATCATCAGAATTAAGTATATTCTTAACACCATTTCAACATTAGCAAAAGATTCTCGAACGCCTTTTTCAATAATCGAAGAATACATTGCTTGTTCTTTACAAATCTTTTTCTTAGGGTCATATTGTTTATTTACGGTACAGATTGTAGGGAATACTTTTCACAAGCTTCCGTATTATAAAAGTTCTGACGTAGACCTAAAGATGTCTTTCTTCTTCATTACAGAAAATTCATATTACTTTATAAATATTACTAATTTAATATTTTTCATACCCAAAGCTGGGATTACAAATTACAATAATTTATGAGTATCATAGCCAACCAGTATACATGTCAATTTTTTACTATATTTTTTTCTAAAATTTAATTTTTCATTAGGTTGTGATGTCATTTCTCATTTGTGGGGACCCATGGGTCTGTGCCCCGAGTGCCCTTATGTAAATCCAGCACTGATAGGTGTTCATAAAATGGTCTAATTTAGTCATTGTCGCATGTCCGCCTGTGGACACGACAACTCATAAACGAAAAGAGATAACGAGCTGAAATTTTGGGTGTGTGTTTGATAGCTATAATGTAATTCCAAGTTCGCGATTTCTAAGAATAATTTGAAATAGAAATATTCTTGTATAATGTTCATTTACCTCCGTGACCTGGGCACCCGTGTCAATATTTGCGAAAAGCCAAACTAGCCAGCAAATAGTGCTTAGTGTGCGATTCTGAAATCATCTTCTAACGTATTTTTGCTTTTTCGTTGGGGTCAGATACAATAAAAAAATTAATAAGAATAAATAAAAAATTGGTTTTTCTTAAAAATTGTAAAACTCATATTATTTCAATGGCTAAAGCACTAGAAAAGAGTATTCATCTTGGGAAAAGAATTTTTATAATTAATCTTGAAAAACTTTCAAATTAAGAATTAGAATTAAAGAAAACTAAAGTGTTTTAAACTAATTGTAAATGTGAATGATTAATTTTTATATCTGGAAATAAAATATTATTTGAGTTTAAAAAGTAAATGAATAAATTGAAAATAAAAGTTTATAAAGAACGTTAAGATATCAATTGTTAATTATTCGAATAGTTGCTAAAGATAATTTTATTCAATTGATAATTGAATTAGTTTGCTTCAAATAGTTATTTTTATTCTTAATTTTGAAAAAAATTCGTTACGCAGGAGCTGCTTCAACTAAGCGAATTTCCTTAGAATACATAAATGACTTTCTAGCGGTCACAATTTTAGTCTGATCAAAATGGAATGTCGTATATGATTTTAGTATTTGCAAGTCAAATTTTTTTAATAAATGACATACGTCGAGGAGAATGGCGGGGGGTGCGGAGAAGTATAAAGAAAGAAGAAAACACAAAATATAAAATATCTCTCTTAATATTAGAACAATGGAGAAAAGCGTAAGGAATAGAGTTGTAGAAAATTATATTTGCTACAATTCATCACCTTATTATTTTTGCTCAAACTATAATGTGTCCAGAGATATTAAGGAATTTAATTTTCAATCTTAAACCGTCAATATTTCTGTCAATAGTAGTGTAACAGAAAAAGTGATAAGAAACAAAATTACAGTAAAATTTAGTACCTATAACTTTACTTCTTATAAATTTTTCGATTTTTCAAATATTAAGTTTAGTCAATTAAAATTAGTCAAACTGCCGATGTTCGAGATTGTCTAAGGATTCGAGGATTCTCCTGCCGATGTTCGGGATTCTCCCAGTTTCCAAATAGGCATACTGTGCAGACATAACGCCTTAGGCCGCTCGATCACTTGGCCTGGTTACTTTTTAGCTATGAACCGGATAACTCAATAACGAAAAGAGATAACGAGCTCAAATTTTGTTTGTGTTCTAGAGCAAAAACGTAAGGTCAAATTTGGGTCAAATCAGCCCATGTTTGGGAAAAATAGGCATAACTGCCTATTTTTGAAACCGTAGGAGATATAAAAAAATCAAAAATTATTCTTAAAATAAACAACTTTTGTATGAAAAATTTGTCCATAAACTCAGTATATACTGGGTATTCAAACAATTAACTCAGTTATTTGTTCGATTACTTGTTTTTAAGTAACTTCGCTACGGAAGACCTTGAAATATAAATGTATCATAAAAATTCGATTGTGATTTTAGAGACCAATCACAACTTCCTTTTCGTAAAGGTGAGAAGATAATCATGCAATATTAGCATTATCAATTATATTAATTTTAATATCATCATACTGTGAAATTGGTCGTGTGGATCTGACACGTGTTGCCCTGTATAATGTCCGACCCATCCCATAACTAATTGTTGTTTTTTTCCACTTTCTATTTAAAACTTCACACATCCAATATTTGAGTGTGTGCCTAGTGAATTAGCTCTGCTAATCAATTAAAATAATCAACAATAAATACATAATAATAAATTGAAGACCTTGTACAATTTTTTGTCTTGCCTATGTCTACTATGTTTACTGTTTTATTCATTATTGAATACCTATATATCTATAGATAGCCGAGGTAGCCGACACTCTTGAGGACCGCTATAATTTTGCGATGTCCAATTGAGGCAGGCACCAGGTCCTGTATTGTACTAACTATCAAGAGGTCGTGATACTCCTTCATTCATTGTTAGTAGTTTTTTTTAGTTAACACACTACATATATTAATAATATTATTGACAATAATCGGTTTTTTTTTTGGTTGTTTGAATCAATCAAAAAATACGCGGTTCAGCGGTTTCTTTCAAAGTTTTTTTTTGTTGATTGTTTGAGTGTTTGAAATTTCTTTTAATAAATAACTATTTTTTCTGTGAAATTTTGTGAACTCTATTATTAGTTCTGGATTATTTTTTTAAAGAATATTTTCGTGGTAAGGTTTTATTTAGTTTTTTATCAGTTTTATTATTTAAGGGTGTTGGGACTTGTACACAATAAATCAATACGTATTATATTTACTAGCGTAAATTTTACTTTAATCATAGGATAGTTCACAAGTTAAGAAAAACGTGTTAATTAAAGTAGTATAGTCGATTTTTCTACATCGATCTTCCGATTCGGAATATGTCTAGAAAAATTAGTGAAACTTAACTATTCGTAATTTGAAAAAGTTAAGGTTGTTATGAAAGTATCTGGGGCAAATCAACCAAAATTAAAATGGTAAAGTTCGTGTAACTCAAAATACACGAATTCTAATCACAAGATTTTTTAAATTAATTATTAATTGTTACTAAAATTATTATCAAATAAAATAATAATAAAAATAAAAAAAATTATTAAAAGTTAAAAATCATTATTTTAATAATAATTTAAATATTATTTTTTTATTTTAATTTTTATTAATAATTATTTATTTAATTTTAATTACACTGACGTTGCCAAACCTACTGTAGCAATCTAAAATAAAAGTGGCTTTAGTACCATTTTTCGATCTATAGATTTAATTATCTCAGAAACAAAAAACAAGATTGTTTTGAAATTTGGTCCAGGTATTTATAAGACTTTGATAATTACTATGAGTACAGTTTTTCATAAACCTGACATTTCTAGTGGTGAGAGATTTTTGTATTCATGTTTTTACCGCCGAGTTCATAAGCTACGTAAAAATCTCCTTTCATTGTATAAACAATGAAATATTAAAAAAGAGGGTCTAGTTTTTTTGCAAATATCTCAAAAACTAAAGCGTTAGATAAAATTTATAAAAGAAAAATCTCTTAAAAAATCCAATGCGCAAAGTGGGCCGTGGAAAGTAAAACAATTTTTTTAAATTTGTAAAGTTCTGGGAACATTTAGACACTTGTTTAATGTAACAGAAGTAAAAAGTCATAACAATTAAAAATATCGTAATATTAGAATCTCACTTCGTTCTATCCACGAAGCGAATAAATTTCAGTTGCTTTTATCAAAAAATTACCCGACTTGGAAACAAAAACCAGTGAAAATAGTTTTTTCCGCCGGAAGTTTTTTCCTTTAAGTGTCTAGATCAGTGATTCTCAAACTTTTTTTTGTCGCGGCAAAAACGATTTTTAACGATTTCAAAATTTGACGGCACACAAAGAAAAAGATAAGTTTCAAAGTTGTTTACATACCTATAATACACTGTGTAAAATAGTTTATGATCATAATTTTGAATGTAAAATAAAATAATATGTACTACAAAAACAACAGTACGTTTATTAAGGGATTCATTACAAGTTAATAAATAATAAGAATACTTTTAGTGACAAATTTGAGCTTGATGTTTTTTATAATTTCATTTATATTTGGTCGTAAAAATGACAATGCTACTCTCATATCGTCTTGTACATTTAACAGTCTCGATCTTTTTTTCGTTTTTATGTTGGTTAATACTTTACTATATACATTTCAAAAATTTGGCGACATACTTTAAGAATTTGGCGGCACACAAAAATGCCGCGACACAGTGGGTGAGAATCACTGATCTAACAATTACCCGACTTGGAAACAAAAATCAGTGAAAATAGTTTTTTGCGCTGGAAGTTGTTTCCTTCAAGTGTCTAAATGTTATCATAATTTTTTTAAATTAATATTTAATACAAAAAAAAGATTTTTTTTAAATATATATAAAAAAAGGTTTTTATGATGCCACGGTAGATTGGAATTTTTGATAAAAAGTATAACAATTATTTTCAGCATTAAATAAAAACAAAAAAATTGAGTTTTGGCAATTGGAACCTTGTTTTTTTTTTGGAAGTTTTTTTCTGTTTAAGAATATTTTCTTTAAATTTTGCCTAACGCATTTAGTTTTTGAGATATTTGCACAAAAAAAGGATTCCATTTGTTTAATATTTAATTGCATATAATTTTTGCAGTTATTCATTTGTGAATATGAAACTTGTTTATAAGCGCAGCATTCCAAATTGAATGATGTCTAGAAAAATCGATTATACGATCGCTCATATTCACTCTAATTAACACGTTTTTCAACTTGATCCTAAAAAAAATTTAAATAATATACGAAAAATGGAAATAATATAATATCTAGAGCACGAACTTTATGGAATTATAAGAAATAGCTTTTTCACTTCAAATCACTTAAAAAATGCAAAAATAGGGTGAATGTCCTGAATTTTCTACGACTAATATATTAATATTCTACGCTACTTTCAGATATCCTGTAAAGTTGATATTTGGCATACAGGTAGATCTCGTACCCAAACCGACAGGAAAATTATGAAAACTAGAAATTTATATCGGAAAATGGAAATTTTTTGCAATTTTTGTTTTTATAAAATTAACATTGTAAGTCCATATATGTTTATCTGATATCTGATTGGTTCTATCTTAATTCCTATTGGATGATGATAATATTGTTATAAGTTACGTGTTTAAATTTAACCCACTTCCAGAAATGCTAGAAGGATGCGGTTTTTTGCATATTTAATAAAATAATATATCTACTAAAATTTAAGATTTATCTACTAGAATTTAAAATTAAGGTTAAAATTCAAATAATATATCTACTTGATTATACTCAGTGTAAAAATTTTGATATTAAATATTTTTACGATAATGGTTATTTAATAATGATATATTTACGATTTTTCAATGTTATAAATCAAAATAACTCCTAAACTAACGTACTGGCACCTAATAATATGGCCCGGCTCTTAATAAAGCCCAGTTATGAAAAGTCAATATTGTAATTGTTGAATTATTTCGATATATCGAACATATAAGCAGAAACATTAGTAGACGAAAATGCAACAACGCTTTCAATCGAATGCGTTTTAGGTTGAACAGCAAATTCGTGTTTATCGGTGAGGTGTCAATAAGATATTGTTTATGATATTGATTTATCACTTTTTCGAAATTTTTGGTGAATATAAGTTTTTTAACGACATTTTTGCTATCGCTGATTGTACTCTTGATTGTACCCTAAGAAGATCCGTTCCTTATTAAGGCTATTAAAATTGACTTTTTTGTTAGTTAATTTTCATAAATTTTCACTTTAATAGGTTTATTTACAAATAAAAGGACATATAAATTAAAGTAAGCTTTATATTCCATGCAAACAAAAATAGTTTCTTTGTTCTTGTAGTCAATTTAGTTCCTTCTGTTACCAAAGTTCGTTATTTTTCCCTAAGATTCCAAATAAGGCTCAGGGTGGTTTGTATTTTAAAATAAAAAGAGTATTCGGCAATCCCCCGCTAAACTACATCAACCCAACCCACTCCAACCCAACCCAACCCAATCTAACCTAACCCAAACCCCCGAAATTTAGTATTGTAAAAAATTTTTTCCCCGTAAAAACCCTTAAAAATAAACATAAACATTATTTAATTTTAAGGATTTCAAGGACGAAAAGGACTTTTTCCTCCAGGGAATAACTTCCTATGGTCCTAACAAACCATTTTCACCCATTTCTACCCATTTTCAACCATTTTTACTGAGGGGGGGGGCCGAATAAGATCCATTTTTTGTATTATCGTTTCATTCTTCCTTATTATTCCCACGAGTAATAGAATGAATCCAATTCTGGCCAAAGAAAGTATATAATAAATAAAGTACAGAAAATTTGTGTCAAATAATAATTTTTTTCTTAATTTTAACAGTTCGATGTGTCATTTTTTTATTAAAATTATGTTGATGACATTTCTATAGAAACTATAAATTAAACTATCACACTATGAATCGTTATATATAAGTTAGAGGTATGCAAATTTGTATTTTGGCAATTTATAAATTTTTTTTATTTTAAAATTTTTTTTATTTTTTGTGTGTATATTATTGTATGGTTATGGGTTCTTAATACGTCCGCAAAATTTCAGATTATTCAGACGTCCGAAAGTGAGTGAGTGAAAACTCACTTAAAAATTCCATTACATTCATACGTACTCCCGTCCATAAAAATTGAACCACCAGTAAGTCACATTCTAAGCGTATATATTACTAGATATATGTACACTCCCATTCAAGAAAAATGAACAGACATGAAGTGTTAATTTTCTTACATTTTCTAAAACTCCTCACTTTTGTAACTCTCTGTATATTATTTAATTATAAACAAAGATAAGTACTGTATTTTTTACATGTGAAAAAAGAAATGGAAGTTTTATATTTTTAATTTATGTAAACAAACACATTTAATACAAGTATAATCAAAATTGTGAGAGACTGGTTTGGTTCAGGTCTGTTCATTTTTTTTTGAACGGGAGTGTATATAACATACAATAATGCTTAGAATGTTTCAACTGGTTCAGTTTTTATGAACGGGAATGTACATAGATACATACAAAGTCAAGCCAAGCCAATAAAATCAAATGCGTGTATTTGCATGGCACCGAGAGCTGACATACATTTGTAAATTGTCATTTTATCATTTCAAAATAAATAAGGTTTTAAATTCCAGAATTCTTAAAGTACAATTAGAGAAAACCACGTTCCATAGTGTAGTCTAATGGACAACGTTAACAATATAAATAGTTTGAAGATGGCTGTAGGTGTTTTCTGTTTTAAATTGTTATGAACGTAATATTAAACTTTACTAACTTACTAACTTAATTTTGAAGTTTCATTCAATAAATACTTCAAATAATTTCCTATATCAATGACTTTCCTATATTATTTGCATTATCAGATGAGAAAACCCGTTGAACATTTATCGGTTTCATTCACATGTTTATTTCTAAAGAGAAATGAAATAGTGGCTCAAACTTTATGAGCGTATATGGTTTCAAATGAACTGAATGCACCTAACTATCAAAAATCATTCTCTCAATTTGGTTTTTGATTGGAGATATTGGAAATAATTCTGATAATAAATAGTACAGTAACCTTGTTGCATGCTAAAATGGAAGAGTTGTACAGGGCTCAAAGCACTGTACAACTCCCCACCGATCCTCTTCGTATGTCAATGAACAATGAAGAGGTTTGAGGGGACCCACATTCCACACATCCCCTATATTTTTCCATTCTGTTTTTCTCATTTTGTAGCCCTAAAAGTTGTTTAAATATTCAAAAACATAATAATTTAATAATTAAAAGTTTATCACGTCCAAAATAAAATTATATAAATAAATAAAATCACAGAAATTATAATGAAATTTTTAATTTTAACGCCAATAGATAATGCAGGATAGAAATAATAGGTGGCACTACAGTCCTGAGATATCTATACTATTATACACTAGTGAAGTTTCATGAGTATTGTATAATTACATGTTGAATTTTGTTCTTTATGAATTTACAAATTTTGCTAATTGTTATTGTTAAATATGCTAATTTATTATGTTGTTAAAAACCTTTTAATGCATGTCAAAAAGAAGAATTACATGGACCTATATAATCGAGGTAAATGTGTTGAATTTTTGTTCGTTTAAATAATTATGTATTTGAGGTTATATTTTGATTTTGTTAATTATATTTTGTAGTTGCTGAAGAAGTCGCAATAAAGAGACCAAACGTCCAACTGGATCAAATATAATGTTCTGATTTAGAATTCCTTCTCTGTGATTTTATTTATTTATAATAATTTAATTTAAAGATTACTTGGATTAATCCATATCTTTAACGGCGAAATACGTTCAGGAATGTTCATTTAAATTTTTCCATTGAAATGCTCTTTAACGCAGAATAATAGTATTCTTGTACCGACTTTGGTATTAAATAATAAAATTTATCTTAAAGAATATGTCTTCTGTATCTTCGCAACAATTGAGTTGGAAATTATTGCTATCGTTTTGTTGAAAGGATTTGTCCTATTTTTCTAGTGAGAACCATAGTCCTTCCCGTCTGCAAAAAAGGATGGATCTGAAAGGGTAACGACATTGCTGTTTATTAAATATAATCCACCAAACTTTAAATTTTTACACTAAAAAGTCATTGTAATATCAAGATTATTAAAAATTAAACGCATTTTTTTCCTTTATTCATGTACCTAAATTATTATAAAGATAATATATTAAGGTATTTCCAAACTATTATTAGGTTGTCAAGAACTTCACGAAATTCACAATATTAGTATTATGAATCCTCCGAAATCAGGTGAATTTTTTTGAGAATTTATCACCATGGCCTTTTTGAGAAAATCGTTATGTAAGTTGGAGAAATTTAATATGCATCTTCATAAACATAGTGAAATAAAATCCACGATTCCTACTGTTTTTACTCCGAACTCTCTCAATATAGTGACGGTTGCTCTAAAATTCGACACGTACTTTCCTCAATTCCTAGTAATATTTTCCTTAAAACTTTTGGAGAATGACCATCAGATTGTTAAGTTTTTTGATAAAATATGCGTAAAAAAGTGCATTGTTTTCATGTCCGCAGCAGAAGCTTATTTTTTATAGTTCAGTTGGCATCCTAAATACCGGCGCGCTTTTTGAAAGTCGTTTGAAATTATATACTAGTATATATATGATGACTAGCGTATGTATATGTTATATGAGGAATGGGAACACTGACAACAACGGACAGCTGCTTTCAACAACGCGCAGGAGTACCAACATATTATTTTACTCATACTATTTTTTATATAGTTGTTTTTGTGCGGGTACCCTTTCAGCTGATATAGTTTGGAAATACTTTAAGATAATCAAAAGGAACTCTAGGTTCTGTGGGGTTTTGTACCGATTTCACTAGTTTTAAATTCGATTTGTTAATTTTGTGGTTGTTCTCAATAACATACGCAGCTATACATGATTTTTTGCTCCTGATGTTCTTAAAATCGAATTTCGATATAAATCCGCAATCGCTTGCGCGGATGTGAGCCTTAAAATATCCGCATCTGCGGATGTTAAAAATCTTGTATCCGCAACATCCCTGCTTTAAATTACGAGCCTATTTGATCTAATTTTATTAGCCTAGTTTCAGTTGTATCGATTTTTATAAAACAATACAGAGATTTTTGTTATTATTGCATTTCAAAATGTATTCTTTTAGATAGGATAAGAAAACCGTTTAGTTTTGAAGTACATAATTCAATGCCTCGACATGTGTGCATGCACTTATGTTCATCGTAACGTTTAACTAATGGAGAGTGCATTCTACGATTCATGTTTGCATAGTGTTGGATAAATAAAGTTGGTACACATGGCCATAAAAGTATCATTCTTTATTGCGGCAGTACACACTCGGCGAGAGCACTCGGTGAATGTCTCGGCGAGACGTAAGTCGAGGAGCCGGGAGTGGAGCTGTGTACACTCTCGTTGAGTTTTTGGTTGGCAACACAGTTTTCGTCAGTTAGTCACGTGGCTTGGTCAGAAATTACGTTGGTTTACCTGAATAAACCATATTTGGACAAAATGGAAACCCGACTTCAAATTTATTTCTCGCTTTTTAGTGACTTTGAAGTTCTATAACTGATTTTATTTGTCTAAATATGGGTAGACCTACTAAACGACCTACCAATTTTTAGTGCATTTTTTTATAACACATTTTTTTTACCCGTTTTTTTTGTAATTGTTAGTGCATTTTTTTATAACAGATTTCAGGTTTTTTCCATGCATTTTGTTTTTTTTTTGTAAAAATTTTTTTTTTGGGGTCGTTTTTTTTTTGTAAACAATTTTTTTCGGTTTTTAAAAAAATTTTCTTATTTTCCCATTATAAATGAGTATACCTTTCAAAAAAAAAAAATTCGCAGAAATCGGTTATCACATAAAAAATGAGGATTTTCCTCGATTTCCCGGGGATCCCCTCATCAGAATGCGATTTGGTGCCAATGGGACCAATGGGAAACCAAACCCTTTAAAACAAAAAAAAAAATTCAAAGTCGGTTCATAAATGTCGGAGTTGAGGTAACACATATAAAAAAAAAAAAATACAGACGAATTGAGAACCATCCTCCTTTTCGAAGTCGGGTTAAAAAGGACATTTTTAAATTAAAAATTACGGAGTAGTAATTTTTTGATTAAACTATTTAAATTAAATATTATACCAATGCGTAATGACACTATAAGAATAAAAAAGTATTCACAAATGACTACAGGTTTTGGGTACAATTAAAACGGTTGATAATTGAATATTTAAAAATGGCGGTTGAAAGTTAAATCGAATGTAGACGAGAGTTTCCGTCGTGCTCGGGTTAAATGTCTTCACCACTCGTGTCAAAAAACTTTTAATGGAGCGTAGGCGAGGCGAATCGACTCGATACAAAGCAAACCGAGCATTGTGAGTACACTCTCGTGCTCGTTATGTCTCGCCTTGCCTCGCCGAGGGTGTACTGCCGGCATTACAATTTTACAATTGATTTGGGCTCTATATTAATTCGGTTTTCGAAAAAGTGCCTCGAATCTAAAACTTTCATAATAAATATACTAAAATCTTTTATTCGAACCATTTTCCCAATACCCGAATAAATATGAGGCACAAATCAACCATAAAATTTTGTGAAAAAAGAACGCTACTTTTGTGACGGTTAGTACGAACAAATACGTGTCGTAACTATTATTTTACTTTTATTAACACTAAGTAGACTATTTGTTATACACCGGGTAAAACGGTGTATAAATGCTAACAAATGAATTCACATGAAATTCGCTTACATAATTTTTATTAAATACAAATTGTTGTTGAATTTGAAGAAATAACCTTTTTTGTCAATCGAAAAAAATTTTTTTAAAATTCTTCCTAAGAAATGTTTTCGGATTTTAAGTAGCGATTTTGTAACGTTTGAAAATATTGAAGTAAATTTTTAGTGAATTTCCCGAATGGAAATGCAGCTATTGTTTTTGTACCGATGATGAAATTTCGTAAAAATGTCCATCGATCCTATCTAACAGATGTTAAACCATCGATAAAATCAAATGTAGGTATATATATATATATAATATTGAAATTTGGTATTTGAGGTGTTTTTGGTATTTGAAAGGTCAAGTTCACTAATGGGTAAAATCGGATAAGGGGAAATAAGGGGAGGAGGGTTAAAGGAGGAGGAAATACAAAATTTTGCATATCCCCCTGATATAGGAAAAATCGAAAAGTTTATAGAAAGTAAAGTTGTAGGTACTAAGTTTTACTATAAATTTGTATTCTATCCCTTTTTCTGTTACTCCAATATTTACAGAAATATTTTCAATTAAAGATTGAAAGTTAAAATTCTAAATATCTCTGTTCACATTAGAGTTTGAGAAAAATGATTTGCTAATGAATTGTATAAAACTTGATTTTCTACAACTTTGCTTTTCATACATTTTTCGATTGTTCTAATATTAAGAGATATATTTTATATTTTGTGTTTTCTTCTTTCTCTATGCCCTCCTTCCCCCTTGACCTATGTCATTTATGAATAAAATTGGCCTTGCAATACCAAAATCATATCAGGTACGACATTTCACTTTGATTAGAGTATAAATGTGACCGCTAGAAAGTAATTTATATATTCTAAGGAAATTCGAAATAAAGTAATGATCCAATATTTTCATTCGTAATTTATTAAAAATTTGAGTTAAACCTTCGTCGAATCATTTGTTTTCAATACCTATTTTCATCTTTCAATTAAAATTATGAATATTGGTGGTATAGCTATGGAATTTGAGACTTTTTTTAGGAAATTTCCTTCTCTTTAAGAATCTGTTTTTCGATTTCCGATATCTACTTTTTTATTTTTTACTAAATTGTTTATACCTTTTGCATTTTTTTACGCGGGACTGCAACAGTGATGTTAACAAGAGTAAATTGAATGAAAGTAATTTTAACAAGAGTAATTTCAATAAAATTTATTATATTTTAATTTATTTTGTTTAATTTTTTATTTATTTTTATTTTTGTCTATTGATTTCGATTTTCTATCTATTTCTAATTGTCAAAGAGTAAATTACGATTAGCTAATTTATACGGATGATGACTACTTTGTAATCGAAATACGTGTTTATAATACAAAAACTGATCGAGGTATTGGGGCGAATTTGAAATTTTAATTCAAAAACCTCGCGTTCGCATTAATTATCATTTGATAATCTAATATTTAATAGGACACAAAGAAAATTGACCTTGTATGGTCCATAGTACAAATAGTTGACAAAAATTCTCTTATCTTAAAACATTGCCTAAGCTCACGTAGCTCCAACGTGACGAATTTTTTTCAATACTTTGTGTATACTTTCGCGTCAACATAACGATGTTTGTCCAAATACCTTTCGGTTACGTATGTATTCCTTTCTTTCGTAACCGAAAGGAATTTGGGCAAACATCGTTACGTGGACTCGAAAGTATACACAAATAAACAAATATTAAATTATTAAATAACTTCAACAGAAGTCATACTGTCTAAATAAATAAAAATTAGAATAATATGAAAAAGTTGGCTACTACGTCACAATCGTCTTTGGTGTAGCGGAAGCATACTGGACTAGATATCCAGAGGTCCGAGGTTCGATTCCAGGTTGACGAGTTAATTTTTTCATATCAGTATTTAATTTAATTCATAATGTCTTGTTTACAAGTCTATATAAAAATAAATCTTGTATACAATATAAAAATTGTGTATAAATACAATAGAACAAGCATTGGAACCATTTTTACCCGGTTTAATAATAATAAAATATCCGGGATATAAATCAAATGTGAAGAGAATTGCTGAATTGTGAAAAATAATACTGTAGACTGTAGACTGTAGATAATAGGGGTATCTGACAAATTGTATTTGATTCCGATGTATACCGTGTGTTCATTTGAAAAGTTTATCACCTAAATATATTTTTAAATTTGCATAATGTTTCAATCAAAAGTATGAAGAGGGTAACGTAATCCAATAATTATATATTTTGGAGTTTACTCCTAAGAATCGATTTCATTTAAATCCGGTTCGACAATTCAATGGGTAGTAAAATCTTGCGTTAACAAAATATGCGTTATGTTTTTTTTTACAAGCTAACACTTTATATGCTATGATATTCAATTTGAATTTATGATGTTTTAAAATAAATTTTGTATAAAGATTAAAAAAATATTTTGAATTGTATATTAAATGCTGGTTTTCAAAAAATAACTATAAAATTATTTTATTAAAATATGGTTATTATCATTTCAATAGAAACTATTAACTTAACTATACTAGTACACTATAAATCGTTAGATATATGCAAATTTGTATTTTGGCTATTAATTAATTTAAATTTAAATTTTTTATAAATGAATAAATGTTAGCGCCATCTTAGCAGAATATTTCAAAATTAAATACCTTTTCGTAATATAGTAATACACGTTCCTGACAATAGATGGCAGCACATGTATTATTCTGTTATCGCCATCTTAGCAGAATATTTCAAAATTAAATCGCGCGTAGGAGCTGACACGCACAATCTTCCATACATTCGTGTTCGCGTGGTATACCTTAACTTTTAAACGGTGCAAGAGGAAAAGGATTTAAAAACATTTTATCTCAAAAAACAAACTTTTGTTTGAAACGTTTTTTCAAGCATCACATATTTATGGCATAAATATAAAATTTACATCACAAATATGCCGTATTTATACCAAAATCTATGGGATTAATGATAAAAAGGTTTCAAACAAAAGTTATTTGTTTATATCAGATAAACATTTTTTGTGTTTAAAAAATTTTCCTATCTTACACTATTTAAAAGATAAGTTATATCACGCGGTACGGATGCATGAAATAAAAATATATTTATTATGTTATCCTCTATAAACTGTGTAAATTTTGTCTGAAATATTTTTATCTAATCTGCATATTTAAAAAATTATTTAGGTTGTAATTTTTCAAATGAACACACGGTATAATATAAACACATTTGATACAGAATAAACTGATTTACACACACAGCCCTACATATACATTGGTTTACAATTTAATCGATCATTTCAAATACCAAATACGTCAAAGTTATTGAATATTTTTGTTGTTGTTGATGCAAACGAACCCTTATAGTTAGGGTTTTGGACGCTTACACGCTTTCAGCGCTTTCATGCATTGTTTTTAGTGTTCGTCTTGACGCTCTGCATGCTGACAAACCTCGCTTATGTTTGAGTTCCACGATAGAAACCACGCTCACAGACGTCAGCGCTAAATCGTACTAACTTCCAAAACGAACACTATATAAACGATTGTTTATTTATCATTTTAGGAGGGAAATCATTTTTTTCTAAATAAACAAAAAATACATAACATACAACATCTTAGTAGAGAAAACCTATATTACCGACAGTTTTGTCAAGTTGTGTTTTGGTTTGATTCTAGGGGCTTTTGAAAGATCTCAAAAAAACATTCTATAAATTAATTTTCAAATTTTGCCTCAATTCCTAGGACATTTATTTGTATTACATACACAAATTATCTGCATACACAAATTAAGAAAACAAATAATGAATTTAGAAAATGACCCAGCTCCAAATTCTGATCATATTCAAAATTTAATATATGAATATCAAGGTTAGTTTCGATCAACACCCTCACCTTATTGACAATAACAACACCGCACTTAATTCCTTAATTGGTTAGTCAACTCAAATAATCCTTCAGATCATACCCTAAGTCAGATCATATAAAAGACAAAATTATTTAATATTATTGTGAGAAACGCACCAAATTAGCAACGAGCAACATATCTCTGACTCCATATCCCACAGATAGTTACGATTAGCTGATTCATATTGATAATGATTAGTTTCTGGTCGTAATACGTATTTATAAAATACAAATAAATGTTCTAGGAATTGGGACAAAATTTGAAATTTAATTTCCAAAAACCTAGAGTTCGTTTTGATTATTTTAATAATCTTCTATAGACATTCTATAGGTTGAAAAACAGCTGATTGGTTGAAACAACATTTTATTTCAAGATTTTTGGAAGGAATTAAACTTTTAACATTGAATATTATCTCCTCGTCAAGTTCATTCGAAAGATGTTCTTGGGATTTCACTCTGGGCTACTTGGTGGTGACATCTTAAAATCAGAATTTCGAACGTTTAATTTTTAATGTACACCCTTCGGAATCGTTTTTCTATTCTTACGACAAAAAGTAATAAACATTATTGTGGGACTTTATGAATGTACTATGTAAGATTTTGAAGAATTTTATAAATGGACTATACATCAGCGCTTGTACATCTTTAAATTAAAAAAAGCTTTTAATTGAGAACCCTTTACTTGAGTTTTGTATTTACGATAGACAGATCTGATTTTAATGCATTCATTTGACAGCTGGTATTGTAAATATTTACTACAATATTATGTTACAATGGTTTCATTTAAACAATGATTGAATCACACATATGTCAGTTTATTCAAGCAAATGATAATAATATACTTCAAACTTTAGCAACTAGTTTGTTTAAAATTAGCTGGTATAGATTTGTATGATTGAATAGTAAATCATTTACTAGGAAATGTCAAATATTACAGTAGTAAAAATAATTAATAATCAAAAATAATTCATAAGAATTGATAAGCTTTTAGTCACCTTGCAATGCATGTAGCATGTGTGTATGTTCGGGTCAAATCTTCCAAGCTGAATTAGATACACTTCCTCTTATCCTACAGAGTTGAATTTTTACATGTTGGTTCAGTTTCGATGACAATGCATTTTTATGGTAAGCATGACAGAATCGACAAGGGGAAAGGGAGGTGTAGAGGGAGAAGGAAACACAAAATTTAGTATATCTCTCTTAATATTGAAAAAATCGAAAAAGTCATAAGAAGTAAAGTTAAAGAAAATTAGTTTTACTATAATTAAGTTTCTTATCTTATTTTTTCTGTTTCTCTAATTTAAATCCTAAATATCTCTGTACACATTCGTGTTGTAGAAAAATGATAAGTCAATGAATTGTAGCAAACATAATTTTCTACAACATAACTCCTTACACATTTTTAAATTTTTCTAATATTTAGTGAGATATTTTATATTGTGTGTTTCTTCTTTCTCCAAACACTATGACAGTAGAGTTTATAGTTTCCATAGATATGTCATCAACAAAAACTTAATAAACAAATGAGATATGCAACTGTCATAATTTAGAAAAAAACAATTAATTGACATAAATTTCCTATGGTTCATTCCATTACTCGTCGGAATAATAATGAAGAATGAAACTTTAACACGAAAAGTAATTTGTTAGCGTTATCCATAGGCATTCACTAATATTCAAAGAATATATCTTATATAAAGCTTGTCGCGAGATTTACTTGTGTATACTAAAGAAAAAGGTAAATTCATCTATACAAGCAAATCTCGCGACAAGCTTTAATATCAAATAAATTTTGTAATGCAATAAATTCATGGGTTTGATTCAATTTAAAGTTTATTTTCTTCTTTTTAGAGTATTTAAATAAGAGCTTGTTTTTAAAAATGTTTTTTTACATTAATTGATTTTTAGTTCATACTGCCATAAAAGCATGTTTTTTTTTTGTTTTTTTAAACTCAAAATTTTTCTATTAACATATCCCAAAAATTCTGTACGTTACATCACAATTTCGGATCCCTATTGGGCAACCCAATTGGTTTCCAAGCGGGTTTACACGAAAATTTCTAGTCGGGTAATTTTGTATTATTATTTTGAAAATATTTCCCATGAAGATAATTGAGACAGACTGGTCTACGGTTTAATTATACGAATAGAAGCACACACTTTTGTAGTCGATTGTACTTTAATGATTAACCGTGTTCTGATTTATTATCAAATTTCAGTTCATTTATTAAAATAATCTATATCTATTTGTAAAATGAAACTGTTGTAGGCAGATGTCCATTATCTATATGGAAACATTTTTCATAATAATATCAAATTTAGTAATTATTATAATAATTTATGCTAATTAATCTATTTTAAAAATTTTTTGATAAAATACATATATATATATATATATATATATATATATATATATTTATATATATATATGTATATATATATATATATATATATATATTAGGGTATATATTCAAAAAATAAATTTTTTTTTAAATTTTCTTCCAAACAGGTTTAAAAGTTTCATTTAAGTATACAAAGACGCCAGTTAAAATTTATGATTTTAATATTGACATTAAGGGGTGGCGCATCGCACTTTTCGATTTCCCATCAGAATAACATAGGAAACATTTTTTTTGCTGCTTCTGATTTTTATAACTAGCTAACAATGCATTGTACCCAAAATCTCAATACATATTTTTGTAGGAAATTGAACGCTCTACAAAAAACGTCTCTTGTCAAAATTTTGTAAAACTAACTGCATTATAGTTACAGCCTCCAAAAAAATGTCATAAAATATGACGGTTGGTCGTTATAGCCAATAAATTTCGATAAAAGTTCGTCGCTTTAGGCGATATTTTTGCTTCATTCATTACCTGATTATTTTACTCAAACTCTAATGTGAACAGAGATATTTAGAATTCTAACTTTCAATCTTTAATTGTAAATATTTCTGTAAATATTAGTGTAATAGAAAAATTATAAGAAACAAAATTACAGTAAAACTTAGTACCTACAACTTTACTCCTGATAAATTTTTCGATTTTTCAAATATTTAGGGAGATATACCAAATTTTGTGTTTCCCCTTTCCTTTAAACCCACCTTTCCCCTTGTCCGATTTTACCCATTAACGAAATTGACCTTTTGAATAACAATAGCCTCTCAAATAGCAAATTTCATTCCAAACGGAATAAAACTGTGACCACTAGAGAGTCCACAGACACATAAAAGTACATATATATATACATACATATATATATATATATATATATAAATTTTAGCGATAGTGATTTTTATCATCTAATAGGTAGGATCGATGGACATTTGTAGAAATTTTTACGAAATTCCAACATTGGTGCAAAAACAATAGCTGCATTTCCTTTGGAGAAAATTCGCTAAAAATTGAAAATGAGAGTTCTGATTTTAAATAGTAGGGTATAAGAAATATTTATAAAAAAGTTTCATCAAAAGAACTGTTTCTGAGGATTTCGAGCATTCAATGATTTATAAGCTTTATTGACTCCACTTATAGAAGAGTTAAGCAAACAAACAGACATACGCGGACAGCGACTTAGTTTTATAGTATACATAAACAAATATAAAGAAGTAATATAATCGATAATTTATTAAGTATTTGGACAAAAAACTCAAATTCATGAATAATGAAAATTAAGTGTTCATTTAAAATGTCACTGATTAAAAAATATTTAAATGTAAATAACCTTTTAAAACACATGATAAATAAACTTTTTATCAAAAACAAGTTTATTAGTTTTTTATGGATAGAAATAAATTTAATTTTTTGTGACAAAACCTCTTAATATCATGACTATTTAATGAAGAAAAATCACTTAAAAAATAGGGTCAATACATCCAACATATATGGACAATATATATTTTTAAAAGTCCTGACTGGCAAATCAACACTAAGCCAAAGCTACTGACGCAAGTAACAAGAAATTTAAACGATGTTTGGAAATTCAGCCAATAAGTGGGCGAAATAGTGATTGAAAATTTGTACCAAGTTCTCGTTTTAAAAGTTAGAGACACGAGAAGTGCTATTTACCAGAATAATTTAGACTTACGCAATTGACTTGGGGAAATATTCAAAATCAGAAATAATGATATAAGCGAACCTTGACTTTCTTGTTCGAAGTCAATTACGTTATTACTTGTGTATTTTACGAAATTTAAAATACACAAGTTGAAATTAATGAAAGTTAATTAGTCCGCTATCTTACTTTCTCAATCGATGACCCTTTGAGAGTACTACAATCCTGCAAAATCACATCCTTGAGTCACTTTCCCAAGTCCTGCCTTCCCCTTGTTAAGTAGGTTACAAAAGCGGAACATTATGCAGCAACATTGAACTCCGCCTACAAAATATTTTGTCTACAGACGTGCAACCAAAATTGGGAACATTACTTTATTACTTTATTACTCTATTGTAAAAATTCAATCACTTGTGATCTTGTCTCTATCTATCTCATTTAATTTGTAGTTTATTTATCTACTAGTTTATTTGTATGTATATCTACAGTTTTTTCAAGTTTGTTGTGTGACATTTTTTGTCTTTGGCAATCTATGTAATAAAACATAAAAAAATATTAGGAAAACATAAAATTTTAGATACTATATTGCAAATATCGCTCACGCGAGGAACTTGTCCAGCAACATTAAACTCCTCCCACAAAATATCAAATAATTTTGATTTTTACAGCAATCAGATCAAGGACATGTAATTTTGTTCTGCAACAGCTATACAGACTAGCAACCTACTACCAAACATTCATTTGTCCTTAAAATGTTCCTGCACAGGTTGCACGTCTGTAGTCCCTATTTGGCTGTAAGTCATAATAAATAAGGAAATACCTGTTTCAACGTGTTTAGGAATCTATCTTTGAGGAAGCTCAAATTTGTATGTACAAACATAGGGTCAAAAGTCAAGGTTTCAGTTCAATATTTTATAATTAATTTGTGCCTTATTTGTTCGAAAATCGAATAAATAAGGCACAACAATGTTTTTTCATGATAAATTCTTCTCTAGGATATTATCTTTTTCAAAAACTGCATTCCTATCATTGAAAATACATTCTTTAAAACAGCTATAAAATGCTTGATTATTCATATTTGTAGTTTTTTTTCATCAGCGATCTGTGAATAAATTGATCTTCAAATAACCAATGGCGGGGCCAAGGTCAAAGTCAAAATCTCTATAAGATATCAAATTTTAATAAAGTCCAAATAAATGTTATTTGTTTCATTTTTTCTTTAAACGTATCTTTGAAGCAATATTAAGATACACTTCGGACAGGCTACATTTCGACCAAAAGGTCTATTGTGATGCCTAAGGATGTGAGGATGTGAGTGAAATGGAAGGAATTTTTGTGTGTAGACTAGGAATTGGTAGGATGTGCGGCTGCAGCCGACTCTGATAGGAACTATTCCGATATTCATCTGGAGTTCGTTAAGAAAACTGCAGACAACCTTCACAAGCATAGCCGGTTACTTCGTTCTTGTCCATACGCCGACAGTTTAGTCAATTAATCGCTCTTTTTTTTTTTAATAATTGACAAACTGCCGATGTCGGGATTCGAACCTATAACCTCCCAGTTCCAAGTAGACATATCGTCTCAGACGCCTTAGATCGCTCGGCTACTTGGCTTGGCTACAGAAATATTTAGGTGCATTGCTCAAAGTAAGATATATTCTGTCTAAAACATGAAAATGACAAATCGGCAATCTTTTCTCTAAATCGTCAATATTGAGTCGTCGTCCAACTTTTGGTTGATTTACCCTGATATTGTCATTAAAAAAGAAACAACAAATCAATAATTAATGTTCTAAATATCGGTCAGTAAATAAATCCATTAGACAAAATCAGTAGATTTTTTATGAATTTAAATTTACATATTTAGTGTATTTTCAAATACAAAACCAAGAGGAAAGGGGTTTAGATAGGACGGAGAAACAAAATGTGGAATGTATCTCCAAATATTAGTTAATCATAAGTAAAGTTTAAGAAAATAAATACATTAGTATTTTTATGTGTTGTCATTTTAAGGATGTTCCAGCATACCACCACTTTTCGACAGATTTTGCTCATTTTTTTTCACTGGCTAAAAATAACGTTTTCTAATAAATCCCAAAGTTTCAGAATTTTTGACCGTTTAGAACGCGAGTTAATTAAACGCAAAGTAACCATTCTCTCTCAGTAGAAGTATGTAAAACTTCATGCCCGCCCAACTGTTATCTGTTGTATTAAAAAAAAATTCGTTACGCAGGAGCTGCTTCAACTTATCGAATTTAGAATACATAAATGACTCTCTAACGGTCACAATTTTAGTCTGATCAAAATGGAATGTCGTATATGATTTTAGTATTTGCAAGTCAAATTTTATTAATAAATGACATACGTCCAGGGGGAATGGGGGGGGGGTATAAAGAAAGAAGAAAACACAAAATATAAAACATTGCTCTCAATATTAGAACAATCGAAAAATGTGTAAGGAATAAAGTTGTAGAAAATTATATTTACTACAATTCATCAGCTTATCATTTTTGCTCAAACTCTAATGTGTACAGAGATATTATGGAATTTAATTTTCAATCTTAAACCGTCAATATTTCTGTAAATGTTAGTGTAACAGAAAGAATGATAAGAAACAAATTGACACTAAAACTTTGTACCTACAACTTAACTTCTTATAAATTTTTCGATTTTTCAAATATTAAGGGACATATGTAAAATTTTGTGTTTCCCTCTCCCTTTAAACTCCCCTTTCTCTTTGTCCGATTTTACCCATTAACGAACTTGACCTTTTGAATACCAAAAGCGTCTCAAATACCAAATCTCATTCCGATAAAATGAAAACTGACCGCTAGAGTGATTACAGACATATATATATATATATATATATATATATATGTCCATAGATATATATATATATACATATATATATATATATATATATATATATATATATATATATATATATATATATATATATATATATGTCCATAGATATATATATATATACATAAATTTTACAGATGGTGATTTTTGACATCTACTAGGTAGGATCAATGGACATTTGAAGATATTTTTGCGAAATTTTGACTTCGGTACGGGACCAATAGCTCTATTTCCTTTCAGAAAATTCGCTAAAATACTCGACAGAATTCTAAAAAAAAAGTATAATAGTAAAGATAAATTTTGTTTTCGAAATATAAAAGTTTTAAATTATTTTTCATTTAAAAATTACATTCATTTGTGTATATGAATAGTGAATATATCTATGTGTTGTGTATGTGTATTTGTTCTATAATAAAAGCAAACCGGTTTTTGTCCTTATTATATAAAGCAGTGCTGGGCCTACTTCTATTAATTTGATATGCCATAATAGAAGTCATAAAACTAGCTTTTTTTCATACAAGAATTTTTTCAACGCACAAGGCAAATTTAAAGAGAAAGATTCTACTGGCCATTTTAAAAAGTTTAGCCCGTTTACAATTTATAGCCAATTTTCGAAGGAAATGTAGCTATTGAGTTTGCACTGATGAAGGATTGTCGGAAAAATTTCTTCAAATGTTCATTGCAATTTTTGGTACATGGGGATGAAATTTGGTATATGACGTGCTTTTTATATTTGAATGGTCAAGTTCGTTAATGGGCAAAATCGGACAAGAGGAAAGGTGGGCTTAAAGAGAGAGGAAAACATAAAATACAGGATTTCTCTCTTAATATTAGAAAAATGAAAAAATTTGCCAGGACTAAATTTATAGTAAATCAATTGCACTACAATTGAATACCTAATCATATTTTCTGTAACTCTAATATTTACAGAAATATTTTAAATATATAAATTTAATATCTAAAATCTTGAATTTTGTTTCTTAATATTAGAAAAATGGAAAAATGTATAATAAGTAAAGTTGTAGTAAATAAATTTTACTACAATTCATTACCCGATCATATTTTCTGTGACTCTAATATTTCCAGAAATATTTGCAATTTAAATGCAACACTCATAATAATGAATAATACAATCACCATGGTTACTTGATGTTTTTGTAATTATAAATAATGTCCTGGAAAGAAATAACTTTAATCAGTGTAAGATTTTTTAAATTCAGTATCAAAATTGAATATATCTAATAACTGTTTTTGTTTACTTATAACATTTTAATCAAAAAGTTAAATAAGATATCTATTTCCAAAAGAGAAATAGTTTATTTATTCCGAGGAAATTCGCTAAGTTGACGCAGCTTCCGCGTGACGAGTTTTAGCGAATTTCCTGAAAGGAAATAGAGCTATTGGTCCCGTACCGAAGTCAAAATTTCGCAAAAATTTCTTCAAATGTCCATCGATCCTACCTTGTAGATGTCAAAAATCACCATCTGTAAAATTTATATATATATATCTATGGACATATATATATATATATATACATATATATATATATATATATATATATATATATATATATATATATATATATATATATATATATATATATATATATATATATATGTGTCTGTAATCACTCTAGCGGTCACAGTTTTCATTTTATTGGAATGAGATTTGGTATTTGAGGCGCTTTTGGTATTCAAAAGGTCAAGTTCGTTAATGGGTAAAATCGGACAAGGGGAAAGGAGGGTTTAGAGTGAGGGGGAAACACAAAAATTGACATATCTCTCTTAATATTTGAAAAATCGAAAAATTTATAAGGAGTAAAGTTGTAGGTACTAAGTTTTACTGTAATTTTGTTTCTTATCATTTTTTCTGTTACACTAATATTTACAGAAATATTGACGGTTTAAGATTGAAAATTAAATTCCTTAATATCTCTGTACACATTAGAGTTTGAGCAAAAATGATAAGGTGATGAATTGTAGCAAATATAATTTTCTACAACATTATTCCTTACGCTTTTTTCGATTGTTCTAATATTAAGAGAGATATTTTATATTTTGTGTTTTCTTCTTTCATTATACCCCGCCCTTCCCCTAGACGTATGTCATTTATTAATAAAATTGGACTTGCGAATACTAAAATCATAAACGACATTTCATTTTGATCAGACTAAAATTGTGACCGCTAGAGAGTCATTTATGTATTCTAAGGAAATTCGCTAAGTTGAAGCAGCTCCTGCGTAACGAATTTTTAATAAAATTAGCCTTGCAAATAGTAAAATCATATACGACATTTTATTTTGATCAGACTAAAATTGTGACCGCTAGAAAGTGATTTATATATTTTAAGGAAATTCGCTAAGTTGAAGCAGCTCCTGCGTAACGAATTTTTTCTAATTTAACTTAATATACCGTTTTTTTGGAAAGCTTTGCTAATAGAGAATCAATGTTAAATATTATTTACTATATAACTACACAATGCTTCATAAAGAAATAAAAATAGTGGGGGTACTCTGTAGTCAGTAGTGCGTGTATACGTAATGAATAATAATATTATAAATTAAGTGGGCAATCCCCACTCTTAAATGACATCCAATAAACACCGTACACCACAAGCTTATAGCCAGATGCATGTATGTATGTGTATGGTTTTATAGTAAATATTTTATTTATTTATTTAACATTGATTCTCTATTAGAAATGCTTTTGAAAACAGACTGTAAAAGAAAACAATCTGAATTGATAAGTTTAGGAAAGAAATCACCTCTGATTGTGATTGGGGTGCTTTCAAATCACCGCTTTCAAAAGCTAGCCCACTACCCATCCTAAACTTGCGCGCCGGAGTATAACGAGGAAATAATACGCCTTTCAACTTCTGCCACAGAGCTCTTTAATGAGGTATAAGGTTTCTAATATTTGGCTCAATCGAAATTGAGAAACCGAGGCCCTTTGGATTCAATAATGATCACAGGCCGGGAGATGACCGAGGTAAGGGATGAAAGTTGCAGGGATACGCTGCGATGGGATGGCAAAAAAGCTTCGAAAGATTTACTAGCGCAGGTTTAAGCCTTCACCTTCAAAACTATTACTACAGTACTACAGGGTGCTTTTGAAGAGGAGAAGAAAATTATAGCAGTGATTCCACCGGTACTATTAATGCCATTTTATTTTGATTGAATAACTTTTGATTTAATATCATTTGGATTTAATACCTTTTGTTGTTATCCTCAGTTGTCGTTTTAATAAACATTATTTATGAAGATATTACTTTATGTACAGTGTGTTCATTTGAATAGTTTCCACCTAAATATTTTAAGAAAATATTCATTTTAGAAAAAAAATTTTTGGGACAAAAGTTGCTTGGTTTACAGGGGGAAACATAATGCAATAATTATAATTTTATTCCATGCATCCACGGACGCGTGGTATAACTTCTCTTTTAAACGATGCAAGATAGGGAAAATCTTTAAACACAAAAAATATTTATCTCATAAATGCATCCAATAATTCTGGCGTAAATATCAAATTTTCGCCGTATTTACACCAAAAATAAGGGTATGAATGAAAAAAGGTCCAACGAAAAGTTGTTTGTTTTTATTAGATAAACATTTTCTGTCATCAAAGATTTGCCCCATTTTACACCGTTTAAAAGATAAATTATACCACGCACGATAACGGAAGCATAGAACAAAAATTAAATTGCATTTTGTTTCCCCCTTTTACAAGCTTTAATTTAACTTGCACAATGTATGTATGTATTTATGTATGTTCGCGTCAAATCTTGCAAGTTGAATTAGAACCACTTCCTTTTATCCTACGGAGTTGATATATCTCACAAAATTTGATATATCTCTCTTATTTATTGAAAAATTCGAAAAACACATTGGAAGTAAAGTTGTAGAAAATGAGTTTTACTATAATTAAGTTTTTTATAATTTTTTCTACTTCTCTAATATTTTATTTTAATATTGACGACTTAAAATTCAAAATTTAAATCCTCTGTACACATTCTTGTAGAAAAAAACGATGACGCAATGAATTGTAGCAAACATAATTTTCTACAAGTTAACTCCTTACACATTTTTAAATTTTTCTAATAGTAAGTGAGATATTTTATATATTGTGTTTATATACTCATAGCTGGCAATAAAAAACAAATAGTTTATCATAGTGTTAGATGTAGTGGATCATAGTTATATATGTACTTTTTTTAAATGTCTGTGGACTCTCTAGTGGTCACAGTTTTATTCCTATTGAAATGAAAGTTAGTATTTGAGGCGTTTTTGGTATTCTAAACGTGAAGTTCGTCAATGGGTAACATCGGACGAGGGAAAAGGGTGTTTAGAGGGCGGGGGAAACACAAAATTTGACTATCACCTTTAATATTTGAAAAATCGAAAAATTTATCAGAAGTTTAGTTGTAGGTACTAAGTTTTTCTGTAATTTTATTTCTTATCATTTTTCTGTTACACTAATATTTACAGAAATATTTACAATTAAAGACTGAAAATTAAAATTCTAAATATCTCTGTTCACATTAGAGTTTGAGAAAAATGATCCAGTAATGAATTGTAGCAAACTTGATTGTCTACAACATTACTCCTTATACATTTTTCGATTATTCTAATATTAGGAGAGATATTTAATATTTTGTGTTTGACACAAATACATGAAATATATTTTATTGTAAAAAATTTTGATTGTCGTTTCCATAGTAACTATAAACTATAATCGTTATATATCGTTCTATTTTGGCTATTAATAAATTTAATTTTTTGAAAATACTAAAGTCATATCAGATAGAAGACATATTTCATTTTGATCACACCAAAATTATGACCGCTAGAGAGTGATTTATGTATTCTAAGAAAATTCACTGAGTTGACGCAGCTCCTGGGTAACGAATTCCTTTTTTTATGATTTCATATAGAATGACACATAGTTTACGCAGTAAACAGTATGGAATGTGATAAATAACAAATTACGCAACAGTATTCACACGAAACAAAGAAACAAATTTTTTATATCTATATAATATTTTAAAAACTAGAAACCATCAGAATCATGTCGTAGTTTTAATCGGATGAATTAGTGAAATTATAAAATTAACAAAAATTTTAAACAAAATGGCAAATAATTACATCGATGCGAAGAATATTAAACTTGAAATTAAAGATGAAATATTAGATGACAGTTTTGTAATGGAACATGCACTAACTACTGGCGGAATATTATATGAAAATGTAAAATTGGAATATGAACAAATCCATGAAAATGAAAACATACAGCTTGAAAAAGAATTGAATACAGAATTATTAAATAAGAATGAAATATTCGACGAAAAAGTTCCGGAACATCCACAAATTAATAGTGAAAAAAAATGTTCAACATGTAGTGTTTATAATAAAACTTTTAACAATCAAAACCATTTAACTGAACATAAACGAATCCACACTGGAGAAAAACCATTTTTATGTGATGTATGTGATCAAACCTTTACTCGACAAGACAATTTAAGTCGCCATAAACTAATCCACACTGGAGAAAAACCATTTTCATGTGATAATTGGGACAAAACATTTAATAGACGAAGCAATTTTATTCAACATCAACGAATCTACACTGGAGACAAACCATTTTCATGTGAAGTTTGTGACAAAAAATTTAACAATCGAAGCCATTTAATTCTACATAATCGAATCCACACTGGAGAAAAACCATTTTCATGTGATGTTTGTGTCAAAACATTTACTAGGCGAAGCGTTTTAATTGAACATAAACGAATCCACAGTGGAGAAAAACCATTTCCATGTGAAGTTTGTGACAAAAAATTTCATAATCAAAGCCATTTAGTTCGACATAAACGAATCCACACGAAAGGAGAACCTTTTCAATGTGATGCTTGTGACAAAACATTTAACGATCGAAGCAATTTAACTAATCATATGACACAAAAGCATGCAAAATAATAAAGAATAGAAAACAAACGATCTTGGTTTTGATATTTGTGTTCAACTTTAAATAATTACAAGAAAAGCACAATTCATTGTAAAATAAATTCTGTAAACAAATATTGAACTTAGAAATGTTAATTAATTAAAACTTAAAGTTTATGACTGTTGAAATATTAATTTATTATGATTCAAATAAAGCTGAAACGTATAACGAGTTTTTTCAAAATTATTATTTTTAGACTTCTGGACGGTCTCAATGATATCCCGATCGAACTACTAAATTGATTTTAACATATCAAAAATTCGCTTGTAAAGGAAGGTATTTTAATTTTATTGACTATCATTCCTTTTTTTTACTGGTAAAATTATAAAATTTCACCAATTTCATTTTATTAAATAAATTAAATACTGATATGAAAAAACTAACTCGTCAACCAGGAATCGAACCTCGGGCCTCTGGATAACTAGTCCAGTATGCTTCCTCTACACCAAAGACGATTGTGATGCGACAGCCTACTCTAATACTTTTACTCTAATAAGTAAAAAATTGGAATAATATGTAAAAGTTGGCTGTCGCATCACAATCGTCTTTGGTGTAGAGGAAGCATACTGGACTAGTTATCCAGAGGCCGGAGGTTCGATTCCTGGTTGACGAGTTAAATTTTTCATATCAGTATTTAATTTATTTAATAAATTCAATGACAATGAAATTTGTCGGAGTATACGCTATAGTCTTCTACAGTTTGTCATACGTAACCGAAAGGAATTTGGACAAACAACGTATGTTGACACGAAAGTATACACAAACGAACAAGTGTTGAATTTCATTTTAGTTTTGCTTCATTTAAATCACGACCATTTGATGATCAATTTTTCGTGTAAATCATTCTTTCACAAACGCGATTTATTCTTGTGAAAGATAAATTTTGTGTTGTCTCACCGAAGAAATCTTTAGCCGAAGAAAAGGGAAACGATTTCAGTACCATCATTTCTGGATATTGTTAGTTAAAAATTGTACAAATTTGACCCTCGTCCGAATAGCCGAATAGCATGACTTTTTTTTACTGAGGGCGTTGGCTTAAGTGTTCGTCTTGACGCTGTGTATGCTGACAAAGCATGCTGATGGTTGAGCTGACAAAAGCATGAGCCAAATCGTACTTCCAAAGCATAAGTGTTTATTTATTTCATCATGTTCACATTGTAGCCATCTTAGGTTTTTTTTTTATAGAGTGGAAAATGTTTTGGGGCTTTTTGGATTTTTTTACTAAATTAACGGACAAACGACCAGTCAACAATGACGCTTTAAATGAAAGAAACAGGTTAAGAAACATTTAGATACACTAACACAGTGATAACCAAAATAAATTAATAGTAAAAAAAACAGTTTTAAAAACAAGCTTTTATTTAAAAGCTCTAAAAATTTCTCTAAAAATGGTCTAATAAATTTTGTAATGTAATAAATTAATGGGTTTGATTCAATTTAAAGTTTTTTGGAGTTTACTCCTTAAGAATCGATTTTACTGTAAATCGCTGTATACGAGTCTTTCACTGCACTCAATCAGTCAGTATTAATATGGTATATATTGTACATAATATGACACGTGCTTTCTATTTTTATTAGATATTTAATTATTAGTGTAGTTTATTTATATAAATATTTTGAAGTTTTGATAATTAATATTATTATTGTGGATTATTAATATTGATAATTATATTCACGTAATGTGAAGTGAAAATTATATAAACTATGGAAGAAACTGGTGTAGATAATAGTGCCGGAACATCTCATAAAGACGTGGGTGCTAGATAGGTTATAATTCATGTATTAATATGATATATATTGTACATATGAACATGTGCGCTTTCTGTTCATTGGACATTTAATTATTCGTGTAGTTTATATAAATTTGTATGAGCTATACCTATAATTAACTAGTTAATTTAGTATGGACAGTATATATGGGGCAAAGACAATCGTTCTTAAGAAGTTAACTTCAGCCGTGCGTCGGAGCTGACACGCACACTTTTTTTTCTTCGTTTTAGAGCATTTAAATAAAAGCTTGCTTTAAACAAAGTTTTTTTACATTAATTTTTTTAAACTTAGCAACTTTTGTTTCAAACAGTTTTTTACTAAAATGCATATTTTAGTAATTATTTAGGTGGTAACTTTTTAAATGAACACACTGTATAAATACATGTATATTGTGTGCGTGTATTTTTTATATACCGTCTGTTTAATTTACATCTTCGTATCATAGATCCCACGAGTATGAGAGAGTACATATGTACACATATATTAAGCAATGTGTGTTGGTTGTTCTGTCGAACGATATACTTTAGATGACGCTTGTGGAGTGGGGTTTGTGATGTATGCACTGAAGCAATCATTAGTATGTGAATACTTTTGGAGAATACGTGTTATTTTGATTTTGGTATCTCATAACAACAATGCGATATCATTTTTTAAACATTCAACATCATTACAAACCATTCTTCATTGACGGATTACAAATCATTACATTACAATTACAATTACAAACCATTACAATTACATTACATTAACCATTACAATTACAAACCATTTTTAAAAATTCTTCATTGACGGATCTTTAGATTTTCGAAAATATTTGAGTTTGTTACAAGATAATATATTGTCAACTGTTAGAGCTCTTCTTAATTTAGACCTGGCATCTGTATGGTTGCAAGAAGATGGTTGCCCCGCACACAATGCCATGATACTAAGGCAGTTTCTGGAAGAAACTTTCCAGGAACGTCTTCTGAGTTGTTTTGGAACCATGAAGTGGCCACCCAGATCGCCAGATCTATCTCCCAACGACTTTTTTTTATGGGGTTTTCTCAAAACACAGATCTATTCGCGGAATAGGCTTGAAAATTTGCAACAATTAAGGCAACGAATTGTTGACACTTGTGCGAATATTTCTCCTCAAATGCTAGAAAATATCCGGACAGATTTCTACAATCGACTTGGATATTGTTGAGCAAGTGATGGAGGAATATTCGAACCGAAGTTTAACTTTTTTTTTTGGTCGGAATTCTATACTTCTTTTCTTTTTGGGGTTTCATTTTTCCTTAAATTTGTGTGGATGGTTGTTAAATGTTATACCGTTAATAGAATATTATCATTTATTTTCAAACATTTTACATACAAATTAAATGGGATATTCAAAAAAGAATTTTCAATTGTTAGAAGTAATGCTATGCTTAAGGAGACAACAGTGAACATATTTAACGCACTCTATTAGATGTAATAGCATACTAAACTAAACTGTGAAGTTACTACAGAACTTTGAACAACATAACAACTGATCTGTTTCTACAGACACAAACCTACAAGACCTCCTTCTCATACACATTGCTTAATGTATATGTACATATGTACTCTCTCATACTCGTGGGATCTATGATACGAAGATGTAAATTAAATAAATTGTATAAATATATGTATATTGTGTGCGTGTATTTTTTATATATACAAAATATGTTCAGCCCATCAATAATAAGACAAAACAAATGGTTTTGAATTGTGAAGAACAAATTGGCAACTGAATAATTTGTTGAAACGTATAATAATAACATGCACATAATAAATTTATTACCATGTCAAATCGCTTGAATTACAATGAAAGAAAAAGTATTTTATGAAGTTGCCACTTGCTTATGTACAACATAAGTAAATTATTATCAGATGAAATTGAAAATAAAACCTTTAATAAAAATAATAATACCTACTATGTCAAGAATATAACACACCCACGGGGCATTTTAACTTTAAATATACACCTACAGAGTGTGTCATTTGAAATAATACAAAAAATGTAGCGTAATTGGTTAGTGCACTGTCTTTTAGAGACGGTTAGATAGATTGATCGTAGAGGTTGTCCTGGATCGTAGAGGTTGTCCATCATTACGCCTAATTTTTCTCAGTCGTGTGTATCGAAAACTATTGGTTGAAAAAAATCTTTTTTGCAAAATAAACTAAGGAGTCAATTTAATGCACCTCTAGTGACAAAAATGATCTCTACTCGAGAAAAACTAATTTACGCGATTTTTGACCTTAATAAATCGTTTGTTATTTTACTTATCAATAAATTATAATCGTGCGAGTCGACATAAATCTGAACGTATTGAGCGACACTTTCTGTCCCTTTTAAAACTCAGTTTAACAGCTAATACAACGCCCCGCGAAACTTGTCTCATATGTTTCGAAAGCTATTTGTCTTATGTGAAATTGTAAAAGAACCTCTTTGTGTGAAACTCGCTAAGAAATAAACTTAATAATGATCTCTGTTAAGCTAAAACAAATAGTTGACGAGTTGACCATTAACTTTCAATGATTTTTTTTTCTATCCTAGTTTTCAATACTATCCTCGTTTTATTTCTATCCTTTGCTATCCTAGTTTTCAATACAACAGATAATAGCTGGGCAGGCATGAAGTTTTGCATGCTTCTAATGAGAGAGAATCATTACTCTGTTATTAGTTATCTCGCGTTCTAAACGGTTAATTGAAATATGTCTTGCAAAATCTGTCGAAAAGTATGGTAATATTTAAAGACAGGTATTCATTTTATTTCGCTACGAGAATTCAAAAATATTCTCTGAAGTATAAATTTGGTGGAAGTGTCGATAAATAATTGAAGTAGTGGAAGCAGTGGGAACGATAAATATTTACAATAGTAAAAGCTATTGGAAATTATATTTGCAGGATTTTAGTCTTATACTGACTAAAGATATAACAATAAAACGCCAGCGAACCCGCGGGTATAAACTAATATTGAATAATAATAAATGAAAATATCAGAATTTTATTTATTTCTAGTCTCAATAGCCTACACAGTTTACGTGAGACATCCTGTATATATATTATAAGTATGAATAATTTTTTGTTGTATTTCAGATGATAATGAAAATAACTGTGTTTTTTTTACATGATTTGATTACATTAGCAAATGAGTTTAGCTTTGGGTTGTATACAAAAATCTGACGAAAAATTATTTTTAGTATAATATTATGAAACTGTTTTGCGACAGACGCACGGACTTTGTAGCTAGGGAGTTGGTGCCAGCAAATTTTTAATGATTTGCTCTCTCGTGTAGCAGACACTATTTTTAACCCGACTTCAAAAAAGGAGAGAGTTATAAATTTTGTTTTTATATGTTTGTTACCTCAGAACTCCGTCATTTATTAACCGATTTGGAATTTTTTTTTGTTTTAAAAGGTTTGATTTCAGATGGGTCCCATTGTCACCAAATTCCATTCTGATGAGGGGATTCCATGGAAGTCGAGGAAAATCCTCTTTTTAATGGATGATCACCGATTTCTGCGAAAATTTTGTTTTTTGTTTGAAAGGGTATTATCATTCATAGTGGAAAAATAAGAAACTTTTTTTAAAAAACGACTTCAAATAACAAAATTTTATACAAAAAAAAACCGACTCCAAAAAAAAAAATTTTACAAAAAAAAAAACAAAACGCATGTTAAAAAATCTAAAAATCTGCTATGAAAAAATGCACTAAAAATTTCTCAAAAAAAAAAAACGGATCAAAAAAATGTGCTATAACAAATGCACTAAAAAGTAAAAAACAAAAATTTTTTAACAAAAAATAACAAAACCCCGACTCTAAAAGACGATATAAAAAAATCTGCTATGAAACAATGCACTAAAAAGTAAAAACTAATAGCGTTATTTATTTACTTCAATTTCTTTATAAATATTCATTTTTTTCAAATCAAATATTTTTATTTTTGGAGTTGGTGCCAGCCAAGGTTAACAAACATTTAATTTCACTTTTACTACAAAGCATTTCATAATCGACAACAAGATAGTAGATGCGACTAGCACCAACTACAAAAATATAAATATTTGATTTGAAAAAAATGGAAATTTATAAATAAATTGAAGTAAATAAATAACGCAAATATTTTTTACTTTTCAGTGCATTGTTTCATAGCAGATTTTTTTATATCGTCTTTTGGAGTCGGGTTTTGTTTTTTTGTAAAAAAAATGTTTATATTCGTTAAGGTATATTAATTAAATAAAAATTCGAGTCCCAAGAGAAACACGTTGAACATCGATGCTCATAGGTAAATTGTTCTTAAACTGGCCGATTGTCGTAGTTTACTAGGTTTTGTGTTAAACTACTTCAAGAATAAACTATTTTTAACATTTTCATATATGCAAGAGCCTTGGTCCATGACTAATAATTTCGTCAGATGTCTATCTTTAATAGATCTGTGACATTTACAATTTATGTTCGTTTCCAAACCCCACACGGAACCAACTGGTAAAGATCTATCTAACTAATATAATTATATGATAATTTATATAATTTTAATTTGTTATGTAGCACACTGAATATCTATTATTTAAATGTGGACCTTTAAAAAGATAAAAAAATTAATTATTAAATCTGGTTATTAATTGTAACATGTTATAATTTGGGCGGGACATATTCCAAACTTTATTCAATTAATAATAATGGTACGCAACAAACTAAACAAGCCTTTGAGGGATTCAGATGTATTTCTGTAACGCATGCTATGATTAATAGCACAGCCATAAATTATTTTATTTTCAATATTCTTATTCACACCTTTTGAAATGGGGCAATACTGAAAGGTTTTATAATATTTAAGGTGAGCATAGTCGACTACCGTACTATGTTTTACAGGAGTAATTAAAGACGGTCTTCAGGCCTCTGTATCTCAGGAACCACAAAAGCTATGAGCTTCAAATTTAAATGGTAGCGTGTGACGCACCATTTGACGATACGTACTAGGTTTCAACATTCAGCTTTAATTTAATATGATATACCCTGCACCTGAAAAACTTACACAATAATAATTTAATATTTGATATGAAAAATAATATTCACCTTCGCTGGGGATTGAACTCTCAGTTTCTGGCTTTTCGGACCAGTATTCTGCCATATTTTTATCAAATGATAATTAATGAGAACTCTAGGTATTTGAAATGCTTTCAAATTTGCTCCACTACCTTGATCAGTTATTGTATTTTAAATACGTATTTTGACTACAAAGTAGTCATCATCAGTATAAATTAGTCGCACTAGTCGTAATTTACTCTTTGACAATGAGAAACAGATAGAAAATAGAGGTCACTATACAAAAATAAAAATAAATAAAAAATAAAACAAAATAAATAAAAAGATAATAAATTTTATTGAAATTACTCTTGTTAAAATTGCTTTCATTCAATTTACCCTTGTTAACATCACTCTTATTAAAATTACTCTTATATTGTCTCAGGATATGTCATTCGTTGCTAATTTGGTGACAGTTTCACTGTCAAATGAAACTGTCACCAAATTAGCAACGATTACGAGCATAAATTACGTAGCATAACCAGCAAGTTTTAAATCATTTACTTCTTTGACACCAGCTCCCCAGCTATTGTATCGTAAATTAATTGTTTACGAAATAAATTGCAGAAATTGGAAAATTTTACGAAAGTATAATTAAAAATATGATTAGTAAATGTGAATGTTTCTTTTTGTTTGTTTGATAACTAATGATAATATTTCTAACTTGTTTTTGTGTTTTTATCCTTTTTGTATTTATGGCTTTAAGGCTTACAGGCGTAAATTGGAATTATTATCAGAATATGCTCGTTTTGTGGCTGCCAACTTAATATAAAAATATTTTTTTTATTAAATTACGTTCAAACATTATTCTCTAATAAAATTTGTACATTTTTATTTCATTTCGTCTCTAATTTCTACCTCTGTATTAGTAGAATAAAGTGGTATTGTTTTCTGTGATGATAATCGGTATTGAGATTTTACTGAATCTGTAAATTTTGAGGTCCCTTGTCACCTAAAAATTCATTTTTGGCCATTGGTGGTTCTACGTATCTACGTATGTTTTTTCCCAAGGCGTATAATAATAATAATAACACGACTCACACATGACCAAATAACACACTACTCATAACCGACGGACAACACCCCGTTCGCTCATCGAACACGAAAGCGAACACAACACAAAACAACACCACACAAACCACCCAAAAGGCGATGTCGCAGAACACAATAAACATACATACATTTATACACAGTACAAGAACACAAACACCCTTACAAACATACACGCACACTCACATACAGTCTCCAGTTCACATGACAGACAAAAACAAAAAGTAAAAAACACAGTTTACCGTCACTTGACTATGTCCGTGCGGTACACTAATCGGGCTCAGCCTTGATCTATTACCGTAAGTATTTTTAAATCTTTGAACAATGGTCTCGCATGTTCTAAAGGCCTACAATTGGAAAATATTCTTACGCATCGCTTTTGTATCTTAAGAATTCTTTCAATATCAATAGAGTTGCCCCAAAAGAGAATTCCGTACTTAATATTTGAATGAATGTTGGCATAGTTCACTTGAAGAAGTGCATTCAAAGATATATATGTACGTAGTTTACATAACATATCGCTTAACTTAGAAAGTTTTTTTGACAGATTATCGACATTTACTTTACCTGTTAAATTGCTATCTATGTAAATACCCAAAAATTTTGTGGATTTTACCATTTCAATGTTTGTATTTGGGTTGTTCAGACGAATTGTTGACAGATTCCTGTCTCGCATTTTTAGAGTATTCTTCTTGAACCAGCTTTGTAACAAAGAAACCGTACTATTTATGTCTTTGATGAGAACGTCTTCCTCTTTCTGGTGAAAGAATATTGACGTGTCATTGGCAAATAGTATCATCTTATTTCTTGTAACTTTTGATATATCGTTTACATATATTACAAACAAGAGGGGCCCTAACACAGAACCTTGTGGTAGTTCCCGTGAACAATGTGTGAAACTTGATTTCATCTCTATGATTTCTTTGTTTATTTGCCAATTAATTTTCACACATTGCTCACGCATTCTAATTCCATAGAAATCCGATTTGTGAATTAACAAATCCGTGTCTATACAATCGAAAGCTTTACTTAAGTCTAGAAAAGTGCTTGGAATATTTAGTGCTTGGAAGACCTCCACAATCGCTTTGAAAACAGCTTGATCGATTGAACGCCCTCGTAAAAAACCATGCTGTTCAGGGGCGATCAAGTTGAAATTTTCCAGATAGCTTATTAACCTGTTGTAAATTCGAAAATTTTGGAAAAAGTTGGTAAAATAGATACTGGCCTATAGTTATCTAATTCCAATAATTCACCTTTTTTACGTATGGGGCACACTACAGCCTTTTTTAAATTAGTAGGGAAGATACCCTGTAGGAGCATCTTATTAACTATATCCAATAGGGGATACAATATTGAATCAAGACTTTTTTTGACAATATTTAATGGAATTTCATCACAGGCAGATGATTTCTTGTTTTTAGCGAATTTCATCCAAAGGGGATGCAGCTATTGTTTTTGCACCAATGTTCGAATTTCGTAAAAATTTCTTCAAATGTCCTTCAAATATCGATCCTACCTATTAGATGTTAAAAATCACTATCGCTAAAATTTGTATATATGTATATATATGCATGTATATAAAATTTTGTATATATATATATAAATATATATATATATATATATATATATATATATATATATATATATATATATATATATATATTTATATATATATATACAACATATGTACTTTTTTTAAATGTCTGTGGACTCTCTAGCGGTCACAGTTTTATTCTGATTGGAATGAAATTTGGTATTTGAGTAGTTTTTGGTATTCTAAAGGTCAAGTTCGTTAATGGGTAAAATCGGACGAAGGGAATGGGGATTTAGAGGGAGGGGAAAACACAAAATTTGATTATCTCCCTTAATATTTGAAAAATCTAAAAATTTATCAGGAGTTAAGTTGTAGGTACTAAGTTTTACTGTAATTTTGTTTCTTATCATTTTTCTGTTACACTAATATTTACAGAAATATTTATAATTAAAGATTGAAAGTTAAAATTCTAAATATCTCTGTACACATTAGAGTTTGTGAAAAATTATAAGGTAATGAATTGTAGCAAACTTGATTTTCTACAACTTTACTCCTTATACATTTTTCGATTATTCTAATAGTAAGAGAGATATTTAATATTTTTTAGTGTTTGTTAAATACAATACATGAAATATATTTTATTGTAAAAAATTTTGATTGTCGTTTCCATAGTAACGATAAACTATAATCGTTATATAACGTTTTATTTTGGCTATTAATAAATTTAATTTTTGCAAATACTAAAGTCATCTCAGATATTATATTTCATTTTAATCACACTAAAATTATGAGCGCTAGACAGTGATTTATGTATTCTAAGGAAATTCACTAAGTTGACGCAGCTCCTGCGTAACGAATTTTTTAACTACGTATGAACAGCAAGCTAACCACAAGAAGCACATCAAACACCTGGAGCACTACCCTGGCACGGCTTTTTCATTAGTTCGAAGTAATATCATTCTTTAGTGGGTTACGACTTGTTTATAACCATTTACCTACGTCTTCCACCCCCTTACGAGATACGGGGTTCGGGAGCTAGTTCCTTGGTCAGAGTTGCATGTATTACTTATTCATTCAGTTTTTGGGAAAATGTTTCGAATAAAAGTGGTTTCGAATAAAACATTTTCCCAAAAACCGAAGCAGTAGGGCACAAAGTGACAATACAATTTTGATAAACCATATTTTGACAAAATGGAAACCCGACTTCAAAAATCAAATATTCTATAACAAAAAATGCACTAAAAAGTAAAAAAATAATTTCATATTCTTGTGCCAATTTTAGTTCACCTAAGCAAAAATTTTTAAATATATATGTACAATTATTGTTATTTTTGGAGGCGGTGTCAGCATAGAGAAATTCACATAACTTTTGGACACCGCCTCCAAAAATAACAATAATTGTACATATATATTTAAAAATTTTTGCTTAGGTGAACTATAATTGGCACAAGAATATGAAATTATTTTTTTATTTTTGAGTGCATTTTTTGTTATAGAATATTTGATTTTTGAAGTCGGGTTTCCATTTTGTCAAAATATGGTTTATCAAAATTGTATTGTCACTTTGTGCCCTACTGCTTCGGTTTTTGGGAAAATGTTTTATTCGAAACCACTTTTATTCGAAACATTTTCCCAAAAACTGAATGAATAAGTAATACATGCAACTCTGACCAAGGAACTAGCTCCCGAACCCCGTATCTCGTAAGGGGGTGGAAGACGTAGGTAAATGGTTATAAACAAGTCGTAACCCACTAAAGAATGATATTACTAAGTCGGGTTTCCAATTCGTCAAAATATGGTTTATTTCTCGCTTTTTGTGACTTTGAAGTTCTATAACTGATTTTATTTGTCTAAATATAGGTAGACCTACTAATTTTTAGTACATTTTTTTAGAACACATTTTTTTTACACGTTTTTTTTTTTTTTTTAATTTTTAGTGCATTTTTTTATAACAGATTTTCAGTTTTTTTTACATGCATTTTGTTTTTTTTTTGTAAAAATTTTTTTTTTGGGGTCTTTTTTTTTGTAAAAAACTTTTTTGAAGTTGTTTTTTAAAAAAATTTTCTTATTTTCCCATTATGAATGAGTAGACCCATTCAAAAAAAAAAAAAAATTTCGCAGAAATCGGTTATCACATATAAAATGAGGATTTTTCTCGATTTCTCGGGGATCTCCTCATCAGAACGGGATTTGGCGACAATGGAACCAATCTGAAATCAAACCTTTTAAAATGGGAGTTCTGAGGTGACACACATAAAAAAAAAATACAGACGAATTGAGAACCATCCTCCTTTTTGAAGTCGGGTTAAAAAAAGGATTATTAGGAATTTTCAAAAATTTACATATACAAAAATAATGTTAGAGTAATGAAAGAAGGTCTCTGATCCTATGGAATATTTAACATCAGTTGCAAAAAGTATATTAATTCAATATTCAAACGAACATTATTTAAAAGTAATAAATTTTAAATATACGGAGAGAATCAAGTTAAAAAGCTTACTAAGTTCACAGTATAACGGAATATTGTGGCATATAATCGTATTAACTACAACAATAACATCTCATGGAAAAAGCATTATAATATAGAAATATAAGGGCTGTTCTATAAAATAAAAATTATTTATATGCCTATGGCCAAGTAAATTTTGTCAGACATAAGATGATGTTGTTCTGGATTTTGGGTTCAGTCCCGTTTAATAAAATTAAAGCAAATGAAAAAAGAATTTTTGGATATCTGTAGTAAATGTAGTCGACAAATATAGCTTATTTGTGAATTATTATCATATTTTGATAGGATACTTTACATATATTTTTTAAAAGCTTACTCTGTTTATTTACGCCAGTCAAAATCAACACAAAAAATCGCTAAATTCGCAAAACATGATGTATCTCTGATTTTTTAGTATGTTGTTTGGACCCATTAGGGCTATGTATGTCGAAGTTTGCAACTCTCAAAAAGTTGTGGAAAAATTTTTACACGCGAAAAACCGCGAAATTTTTGGACTTGTTTCAGATTTTGCTCTATATCTGCTAATCCATGCATTTTTTTCGAAAGCTATTCTGTACGTTTTTTAAGAGCATTAAATTTGTGACAAATTAAGTTCAATCGGAACTCTGTAGGTCAATTCGTTAACGAATTACGGTACTTTGAAAATAGGCCAGTTTTTCCAAAAGTTGAAAATTTTAGTTTTAGACCTTCTTTGTAGAACTTGCAGAATATAACTTGTACCAATTGACCTACAGAGCTCCGGTTGGGCTTAATTTGTCACAAATTTAATGCTCTTTAAAAACGTATGGAATAGTTTTCGAAGAAAAATGCATGGATTAGGAGGTATATTGCAGAATCTGCAACAAGTCCAAAAATTTCGCGGTTTTTTGCGGGTAAAAATTTTTCCACAACTTTTTGGGAGTTGCAAACTTGGGTAAACATAGCCCTAATGGGTCCAAAGAACATACTCAAAAATCATAGATACATTATGTTTTGTTAATTTATTGTTGATTTTGACCGGCGTATTATTTAAAAAAATAAATATTCTCTCTTAATATTGAAAAAATCGAAAAACACAAAATTAAAAAGCAGAAAATTAGTTTTACTATAATTAAGTTGCTTATCATTTTTTCGGTTTCTCTAATATTTACAGAGATATTGACGGTTTAAGATTGAAATTTTAAATCCAAAATATCTCTGTACACATTCGTGTTGTAGAAAAAAATTACGAGGCAATGAATTGTAGCAAACATAATTTTCTACAACTTTACTCCTTATACATTTTTTAATTTTTCGAATATTTAGTGAGTCATTTTATATTGTGTGTTTCTTCTTTCTCCAAACACTATGACAGTAGAGTTTATGGTTTCCATAGATATGTCATCAACAAAATCTTAATAAAACAAGTAATGTAACAACTAACTGAGTTAATTGTTTGAATACCCAGTATATACTGAGTTGTATATACTTAGTATTGTTAATATTTCTGCCTATCCAATGTTTATAAATTATGAATTATCAAAAAATCAGCACTGTTGCTGGTTTCGTTCAGAAGATATTTCGGGGTCAAATTATTTATGATATTTCCTGTAGTAATAGCACTGTAAGTGAGAATGCCAAATGTCCCTTAAACTCGGCCTTGCGCTCTACCGTGCTCTAGATTTGTAAATGTTTGTTTTGTATTAATAATTAATATTGAAACAGTAAAAATGTTCATGCATTTAAAAAATTTGATATTAATGTTCTTGCGATTTTTATATATTTAAATATTGAGTTATATAATTGAGTTATACAACGCGACCGTCTGTTAACGCAAAGCGTTGGTCATCGCGAGCCTTTAGGCGACGCGAAAAGGTAGTCAACGCGAAGATTTAGAAAATTAACGGAAAGCGTTGGTAAACGTAAAGCGTTGGTAAACGGAAGAGTTGGTCAATGAGAAGCGTTAGTTATCCAAAGCGGAGCGTCAAAGATTCGCGAAGCGTGATTTCACGCGAATCGTTAACCAACGAGAAACGTAAGCTTAATTGAACCATAAGTAAGCCAACGCGAAGCGTTGGTTAAAGAGAAGCGTTAGTTAGTCAAAGCGAAGCGCCGGAGAGTCGCTTTGGTGATTCGCGAAGCGTGATTTTACGCAAATCGTAAAATTATCGTTGGTAAACGATAAGCGTTAACCCATGCGAAATGTAAGCTTAAGTAAACCGTAAGTCATCCAAGCGTTGGTCAGCGAAGCGTTGGTCATGAGAAGCGTTAGTCAATAGAAAGCGTAAGGTAAACGCGAAGCGTTAGTTAATCAACGCGAAGCGTTTGTTAATCAACACAAAGCATTAGTTAATCATCGCGAAGCGTTAGTTTATCAACGCGAAGCGTTAGTTAATCAACGCGAAGCGTAAGATAAACAACGCGAAGCGTTAGTTAATAAACGCGAAGCGTTAGTTAGTCAACGCGAAGCGTTGGATTATCAACGCGAAGCGTTAGTTAATCAACGCGAAGCGTTAGTTAATCAACGTGAAGCGTTAGTTAATCAACGCGAAGGGTTAGTTAATCAACGCGAAGCGTTAGTTTATCAACGCGAAGCGTTAGTTAATCAACGCGAAGCGTTAGTTAATCAGCGCGAAGCGTTAGTTAATCAACGCGAAGCGTTAGTTTATCAACGCGAAGCCTTAGTCAATCAACGCGAAGCGTTAGTTAATCAACGCGAACCGTTGGATAATCAACGCGAAGCGTTAGTTAATCAACGCGAAGCATTAGTTAATCAACGTGAAGCGCTAGTTAATCAACGCGAAGCGTCAGTTAATCAACGCGAAGCGTTAGTAAATCAACGCGAAGGGTAAGATAAACAACGCGAAACGTTAGTTAATCAACGCGAAGCGTTAGTTGGTCAACGCGAAGCGTTGGATAATCAACGCGAAGCGTTAGTGCATCAACGCGAAGCGTTAGTTAATCAACGTGAAGCGTTAGTTAATCAACGCGAAGAGTTAGTTAATCAACGCGAAGCGTTAGTTAGTCAACGCGAAGCGTTAGTTAATCAACGCGAAGCGTTAGTTAATTAACGCGAAGCGTTAGTAAATCAACGCGAAGCGTTAGTAAATCAACGCGAAGCGTTAGATAAACAACGCGAAGCGTAAGTTAGTCAACGCGAAGCGTTAGTTAGTCAATGCGAAGCGTTGGATAATGAACGCGAAGCGTTAGTTAATCAACACGAAGCGTTAGTTAATCAACGCGAAGCGTTAGTTAATCAGCGCGAAGCGTTAGCTAATCAACGCGAAGCGTTAGTTTATCAACGCGAAGCCTTAGTCAATCAACGCGAAGCGTTAGTTAATCAACGCGAACCGTTGGATAATCAACGCGAAGCGTTAGTTAATCAACGCGAAGCATTAGTTAATCAACGTGAAGCGCTTGTTAATCAACGCGAAGCGTCAGTTAATCAACGCGAAGCGTTAGTAAATCAACGCGAAGGGTAAGATAAACAACGCGAAGCGTTGGTTAATCTACGCGAAGCGTTAGTTAGTCAACGCGAAGCGTTGGATAATCAACGCGAAGCGTTAGTGCATCAACGCGAAGCGTTAGTTAATCAACGTGAAGCGTTAGTTAATCAACGCGAAGGGTTAGTTAATCAACGCAAAGCGTTAGTTAGTCAACGCGAAGCGTTAGTTAATCAACGCGAAGCGTTAGTTAATTAACGCGAAGCGTTAGTAAATCAACGCGAAGCGTTAGTAAATCAACGCGAAGCATTAGATAAACAACGCGAAGCGTAAGTTAGTCAACGCGAAGCGTTAGTTAGTCAACGCGAAGCGTTGGATAATGAACGCGAAGCGTTAGTTAATCAACACGAAGCGTTAGTTAATCAACACGAAGCGTTAGTTAAATAACACGAAGCGTTAGTTAATCAACGCGAAGCGTTAGTTAATCAACGCGAAGCGTTATATAAACAACGCGAAGCGTTAGTTAGTCAACGCGAAGCGTTAGTTAGTCAGCGCGAATCGTTGGTTAATCAACGCGAAGCGTTTGATAATCAACACGAAGCTTTAGTTAATCAACACGAAGCGTCAGTTAATCAACGCGAAGCGTTAGTAAATCAGCGTGAAGCGTTAGTTAGTCAACTTGAAGCGATAGTTAATCAACGCGAAGCGTTAGTCAACGCGAAGCGTTAGTTAGTCAACGCGAAGCGTTAGTTAGTCAACGCGAATCGTTGGATAATCAACGCGAAGCGTTTGTTAATCAACACGAAGCGTTAGTTAATCAACGCGAAGCGTTAGTTAATCAACGTGAAGCGTTAGTTTATCAACGCGAAGCGTTAGTTAATCAACGCGAAGCGTTAGTTAATCAGCGCGAAGCGTTAGTTAATCAACGCGAAGCGTTAGTTTATCAACGCGAAGCCTTAGTCAATCAACGCGAAGCGTTAGTTAATCAACGCGAACCGTTGGATAATCATGGCGAAGCGTTAGTTAATCAACGCGAAGCATTAGTTAATCAACGTGAAGCGCTAGTTAATCAACGCGAAGCGTCAGTTAATCAACGCGAAGCGTTAGTAAATCAACGCGAAGGGTAAGAAAAACAACGCGAAGCGTTAGTTAATCAACGCGAAGCGTTAGTTAGTCAACGCGAAGCGTTGGATAATCAACGCGAAGCGTTAGTGCATCAACGCGAAGCGTTAGTTAATCAACGTGAAGCGTTAGTTAATCAACGCGAAGGGTTAGTTAATCAACGCGAAACGTTAGTTAGTCAACGCGAAGCGTTAGTTAATCAACGCGAAGCGTTAGTTAATCAACGCGAAGGGTTAGTTAATCAACGCGAAGCGTTAGTTAGTCAACGCGAAGCGTTAGTTTATCAACACGAAGCGTTAGTTAAATAACACGAAGCGTTAGTTAATCAACGCGAAGCGTTAGTTAATAAACGTGAAGCGTTAGTTTATCAACGCGAAGCGTTAGTTAATCAACGCGAAGCGTTAGTTAATCAGCGCGAAGCGTTAATTAATCAACGCGAAGCGTTAGTTAATCAACGCGAAGCGTTTGTTTATCAACGCGAAGTCTTAGTCAATCAACACGAAGCGTTAGTCAACGCACAGCGTTAGTTAATCAACGCGAACCGTTGGATAATCAACGCGAAGCATTAGTCAGTCAACGCGAAGCGTAGTTAATAAACGCGAAGCGTTAGTGCATCAACGCGAAGCGTTAGTTAATTAACGCGAAGCGTTAGTAAACCAACGCGAAGCGTTAGTAAATCAACGCGAAGCGTTAGATAAACAACGCGAAGCGTAAGTTAGTCAACGCGAAGCGTTAGTTAGTCAACGCGAAGCGTTGGATAATGAACGCGAAGCGTTAGTTAATCAACACGAAGCGTTAGTTAATCAACACGAAGCGTTAGTTAAATAACACGAAGCGTTAGTTAATCAACGCGAAGCGTTAGTTAATAAACGTGAAGCGTTAGTTTATCAACGCGAAGCGTTAGTTAATCAACGCGAAGCGTTAGTTAATCAGCGCGAAGCGTTAATTAATCAACGCGAAGCGTTAGTTAATTAACGCGAAGCGTTTGTTTATCAACGCGAAGTCTTAGTCAATCAACACGAAGCGTTAGTCAACGCACAGCGTTAGTTAATCAACGCGAACCGTTGGATAATCAACGCGAAGCAGTAGTCAGTCAACGCGAAGCGTAGTTAATCAACGCGAAGCGTTAGTTAATCAACGCGAAGCGTTAGTAAATCAACGCGAAGCGTAAGATAAACAACGCGAAGCGTTAGTTAATCAACGCGAAGCGTTAGTTAGTCAACGCGAAGCGTTGGATAGTCAACGCGAAGCGTTAGTTAATCAACGCGAAGCGTTAGTTAATCAACGTGAAGCGTTAGTTAATCAACGCGAAGCGTAGGTAAATCAACGCGAAGCGTTGTATAAACAACGCGAAGCGTTAGTTAATCAACGCGAAGCGTTAATTAGTCAACGCGAAGCGTTAGTTAATCAACGCGAAGCGTTTGTTTAACAACGCGATGCGTTAGTTAATCAACGCGAAGCATTAGTTAATCAACGCCAAGCGATAGTTAATCATTGCGAAACGTTAGTTAATCAACGCGATGCGTTAGTTAATCAACGCCAAGCGATTGTTAATCAATGCGAAACGTCAGTTTATCAACGCAAAGCGTTTGTAAACGCAAAGCGAAATGTAAGCTAAAGCAAACCGTAAATCACCCAACGCGAAGTGTAGCTTAATGAGAAGTGTAAGTCAAAAGGAAGCGTAAGGTCAACGCGAAACGTTAGTAAACGCCAACTGTTAGCAAAGCGTTTACTAACGCGGAACGTTAGCTGCAGCGAACCATAAGTCAGCCAACACGAGGCGTTGGTCAATAAGAAGCGTTAGTTATGCAAAGCGAAGCGTCATTGGTACGCGAAGCGTTATGCCAAGCGAATAATTAAAGAACGCAAAGCGTTAACCAACGCGAAACGTAAGCTTAATGTTAACTTTAATGAAACGTAAGTCAGCGAAGCGTTTGTCAATGAGAAGCGTCAGTCAATAGGAAGCGTCAGGTCAACGCAAAGCGTTTGTTAATCAACGCAAACCGTAAGTCAGCCAACGTGAAGCGTTGGTCGATGAGAACCGTTAGTCAATAGGAAGTGTTAGGTTACCGCGAAACTTTAGTAAACGCAATGCGTTTACTAATGCGAAACGTAAGCTAAAGCGAACCGTTAGTGAGCCAATAAGAACCGTTAATCAGTAAGAATTGTTCGGTCAAGGCTTTGCGTTTATCAACACGAAACGTAAGCTACAGCGAACCGTATTCAAAGCGAAGCGTCAATGAGAAGTGTAAGGTCCACACGAAGCGTTATATTATATATATATATATATATATATATATATATATATATATATGTAAATATATGTATATATATATATATATATATTTATATATATATATATATATATATATATTTAAATATATATATATATATATATATATATATATATATATATATATATATATATATATACATTATATATAGATAATTTTTGATAGGATCGATGGACCTTTGAATAAACTATTTGCAAAATTTTGTACAAAAAAAACTTATATACACACCTGGTTGAAAAAACTGAAATAAACATAAAAACAATACTATTTGATGTATGTTATGTTTGTACATGTGAGGACAAATTTTGAGAAAACTATTGAGTTTATGAAAAATTTTTGCAAACAAAAGTTGTTTATTTTAAAGAGAAGAAAATTTTTTGTCAATAAAATTTTTGTTTACCTCTTACGGTTTCAAAGATATATTTTTTCCACCCTGGCGGGGGGAATTACTTTCCGATTTTGCCCATTAACGAATTTGACCTTAATTTTTTGGTCTAGAACACATACAAAAATTTTCAGCTCGTTATCTCTTCTCGTTTTTGAGTTATCGACTTCACAGGCAGACAGATGGCCGAATTAGGCCATTTTATGAATATCTTTGTAAAGCATTTTTGTCAAGGATTAATATTTTCAAGCATTACAAAGTCGTAACTAAACTTAATATACCTTGTATATTTACAAATATACTGGGTACAAAAATAGTATGTATGGTTGTTATGTATACCTACGGGTCCATGGAGACCATGCCTTCATTCGCCTATCAATTATATTTCTCATTGTTTTCAAATTTGAGGACAAATTTTGAGAAAACTATTGAGTTTATGAAAAAGTTTTTCAATCAAAAGTTGTTTATTTTAAAGAGAAGATGTTTTTTTGTCAACAAATTTTTTTTCTATCTGTTACGGTTTCAAAGATGTGTAATTCCCCCCTCTTATGCACAAATTTGTGCACAAATTTGCTCTTTGTGCACAAATTATGAGAAAACTATTGAGTTTATGGAAAAACTTTTCAAGCAAAAGTTGATTATTTTATAATGAAGAAGATTTTATGTCAATAAATTTTTTTTCTATCTCTTACGGTTTCAAAGGCGAACATTTCCACCCCTCCTAGTGGGGGGAAACACGTTCCGATTTTGCCCATTAACGAACTTTACCTTACTTTTTTGGTCTTAAACACACAGAAAAATTTTCAGCTCGTTATCTCTTTTCGTTCTTGAGTTATCGGGTTCACAACCGGACAGACGAATATGGCCGAATTAGGCCATTTTATGAATACCTTTGTGAAGCATTTTTGTCAAGGATTAATATTTTCAAGCGTTACATAGACGGGACTAAATATAATATACCTTGTATATTTACATATACAGGATATAAAAATAGTATGTATAGTTGTTATGTATACCTACGGGTCCATGGAGACCATGCCTTCATTCGCCTGTCAATTGTATTTCTCATTTTTTTCAACTTTGAGGACAAATTTTGATAAAACTGTTGAGTTTATGAAAAAAGTTTTTAAACAAAAGTTGTTTATTTCAAAGAGAAGAAGATTTTTGGCTTACAAATTTTTTTTCTATCTCCTACGGTTTCAAAGATATAATTTTTCCCCCCTAGCGGAGGGAAACACGTTCCGATTTTGCCCATTAACGAACTTGACCTTACTTTTTTGGTCAAGAATACACACAAAAATTTTCAACTCGATATCTCTTTTCGTTTTTGAGTTATCGGCTTCACAGACGGACAGACGGACAGACGGACAGACGGACGGACGGACATGTGAAAAAGGTCGAATTAGGCCATTTTATGAATACCTTTGTGAAGCATTTTTGTCAAGGATTAATATTTTCAGGCGTTACAAAGTCGGGACTAAACTTAATATACCTTGTATATTTACAAATATACTGGGTATAACAATACTATTTGATGTATATTATGATTGCACATGTGCCCGTCATCGATCGACTCATTTTCAACTTTAAGCACAAATTTTGAGAAAACGGTTGACTTTATGAAAAAAGTTTTCAAACAAAAGTTGTTTATTTTAAAGAGAAGAAGATTTTTTGTTAACAAATTTTTTTTCGATCTCCTACAGTTTCGAACACATAATTTTTCCCCCCTGGCCAGGGGAAACACGTTCCGATTTTGCCCATTAACGAACTTGACCTTACTTTTTTGGTCTAGAACACACACAAAAATTTTCAGCTCGTTATCTCTTTTCGTTCTTCAGTTATCGTGTTCACAGACGGACGGACAGACGAATAAGGCCGAATTAGGCCATTTTATGAATACCTTTGTGAAGCATTTTTATCAAGGATTAATATTTTCAAGCGTTACAAAGACGGGACTTAATATAATATACCTTGTATATTTACATATACAGGATATAAAAATAGTATGTGTAGTTGTTATGTATACCTACGGGTCCATGGAGACCATGCCTTCATTCGCCTGTCATTTGTATTTCTCATTTTTTTCAACTTTGAGGACTAATTTTGATAAAACTATTGAGTTTATGAAAAAAGTTTTCAAACAAAAGTTGTTTGTTTCAAAGAGAAGAAGATTTTTTGTTAACAAATTTTTTTTCTATCTCCTACGGTTTCAAAGATATAATTTTTCCCCCCTAGCGGGGGGAAACACGTTCCGATTTTGCCCAATAACGAACTTGACCTTACTTTTTTGGTCAAGAATACACAAAAAAATTTTCAGCTCGATATCTCTTTTTGTTTTTGAGTAATCGGCTTCACAGACGGACAGACGGACGGACGGACATGTGAAAAAGGCCGAATTAGGCCATTTTATGAATACCTATGTGAAGCATTTTTGTCAAGGATTAATATTTTCAAGCGTTACAAAGTCGGGACTAAACTTAATATACCTTGTATATTTACAAATATACTGGGTATAAAAATGTTATTTCCAACTGTCAAAATTTAGAAAAAAATAATTAATTGACATAAATTTCCTATGCTATATTCGATATATACTTTCTTTGGTAAGAACTGGATTCATTCCATTGTTCGTGGGAATAATAATGAAGAATGAAACTACAACACAAAAAATAATGTTTTAGAGTTATTCATAGCCATTCAGTGATACTCAAAGAATATATCTGAAGAATACATTCATGGCTGGCAATAAAAAACAAAGAGTTTATCATAGAAGTGTTTAAAAATCGGTGAGCATACCTAATTTTTGGAATTATCTTAAATATTTAAAAAAAGTAATTTTATCCGTATTCGAACCTTCTATTTTTTAGTACTAAATTAACGGGCAAACGACCAATCAACAATGACGCTTTAAATGAAATGAACAGGTTAAGAAACATTTAGATACAATAACACAGTGATAACTAAAATCAATTAATAGTAAAAAAAAGTTTTAAAAACAAGCTTTTATTTAAATACTCTAAAACGAAGAAAATAAATTAATGTAACAAAAAACATTTTTAAAAACAAAAGCTTTTATTTAAATGCTCTAAAAAGAAGAAAATAAATTAATGTAAAAAAAACATTTTTAAAAACAAAAGCTTTTATTTAAATGCTCTAAAAAGAAGAAAATAAACTTTAAATTGAATCAAACCCATAAATTTATTACATTACAAAATTTATTCGATATTAAAGCTTGTCGCGAGATTTACTTGTATATAAGAAAAAGGTAAATAGATCTACACAAGTAAATGTCGCGACAATCCGTGGATGTCCAAATTTCGCATCCGCTACATCCCTGCTTCGTGCAATGAGTGTATGAATGAGTAAGCCCGCTAATGAAAAAAATTGTTCGTGTGAAAGGGGGGGGGGGCAAAGGAAGGAGGAGCATAAAATGTGAAATGTTTCTTTCAATATTATATTAAATGGAAGTAAGTTATTATGCATATAATATTGTAGATGATACAATTCATGTGACGACCAATTACGACTTTCAATTACGACCAACGCATTCTGTATATCAAACATACATTTCGGATTAGTATGTTTTGTTTTTTTACAATTCGGATAAAGGATAGTTTTAATACCATCATTCATTTCCTTCGACTATCATTTCCTATAGATAAATAAATATAAAAAAACGGTTTAATGTAAATGTCAACAACAGATGTGACGTAAAACAAATCTTTTGTTTCTAGGATTAGAAAAATAATAATTTTTTTTTTTGGAAAAACATTTCTGGTGTTGATACTATTAACATTTATATATTTTTATACCGTTTACACAGGGTGAAAGGTAAATAGTATGCATAACTTCACCAGCAAATACTAATATTATAGTCTATCAATAAAGACGCTCGATTTTTATTTACATGTAAATAAAACAAGTTGTGTGTGAAATATACACTCCCGTTCAATAAAATTAAACAGACCTGAAATGTATATTTTCTTACATTTCATAAAACTCCTCACTTCTGTAACTCTCTGTATAATCATTCATTTATAAACAAAAATATGTAGTATATATTTTAAGTGTACAAGAATAATAATAATTAATAAATTAATAATAATAATTGTGAGAGACTAATTCAGTTCAGATCTGTTCAATTTTATTGAACGGGAGTGTACATTAAATTATTTTTCTTATTTGAAAGAATATTTTATGACATTAAGTGTGAAATATAACGTCGTTCGCGACGGCGTTGCTTGGTGGGACATATTCGGGAGGTCTAATTTTCGACGATTTTGTCGCATAAATCTGACTGAATTTTCTAGATGCCGCTCGTTATGTTTACTTTGAGAGTATCAATTGTTTGTGGTATATTTCCATACACCTACTATTAAGGTATCGCCCCAAGTCCAACAATTTGGCTTGTTCACACATCCATTCATTAAAAAATGGATCTCGTCGTTAAAGATGATTTTTTTCTTGTCGCTAAAGATGGTGATCAAACGGAGAACTTATTATACCCGGCGTTACAGATTTGATGCCCGCAGCGTTACAGATTTAATGTATACGTTGAAACTAGATTTAAACATTCTATGGTTATTTGGTTTATAATAATACTCGTGAGTCATGACTCGTTATGTTTCTTTTATTTTAAATAAAAAAGTAAAATCCTGTGTTTTGCTTCTCTAAAATGATAAAATCACTTATATAATTCATTATTACTTTCCAAAATGCATTAGAACATCCTTGTTTACTTAAATTCTTGTTTATATAAAAACAATTTGCATAGTTTTATAAAATTTAATAGTTTCATAAGACCCAATGTGAAAAGTATGATTTTCAATATCGAAAAAAACGGAAAAATGCTTTTGAACTGACATTTTGAAGCATACCAATGATTCGTTTTGACTTTTTTTACAACATATTTAATTTACAAGAAATTCTCTGCATTTTTTTTCTCTTTCGAACGTCCTTAAATATGGCACAACATACAATAAAGGTTTTTTGAATAGCATTGTTTTATTTAATTAGTAACATAGTGTAAACGTCGTTTTATAAAATTTCATTTTCAATATAAACATTTAATAATTGTTTTGTCGTCTCAATGTCGTTAATATTATTATTTGTTTGTTTTAATATTAAGAAGTTTTAAGGGGTTTATCTCTAGCTTAATGATTCTCTTAGATATATGAAACTATCCTAGCTTATATATATCATTAAGCTAGCAGAGCAACCTGAGCAGAACACAATTATAATTGTCTCATAGACGCTAATTAAATACTAATAAAATCCTCTAATTAAATTAAATATAATAATTAATAAATTAAATTTTATTTGTTTTACTGTGTAATCGCATGCTCTGTAAGCTTAACCAGCAAGCAGAGCAATATTTAAAAAATCAATTAATTATGTTGCATTTAATATCAAATTATTATGGTAATTAAATGCTAATTAAATGCTTTAATTAAAAATTAGCAGCTCTTTGTTGTATCGTGTAATCGCATGTTCTGCTAGCTTAACATTAAGCTACCAGAGCATGCGGTTACACGACACAGCAAAGAGCAGTTAAAAAAGTTAAAAAAGACCATAGATATAATTATCTGTGGCCCGCGAGAAATATAGAAAAAACTATTCAATTGTTAAAACACAGGAAATATCTTAAGTAAGCATTACCGTCCAAGTGGCCGAGCCGACTAAGGCGTATGTCTGAGGCGTTATGTTTACTTGGAACTGGGAGGTTATGGGTTTGAATCCTGACATCGACAGTTTGTCAATTATTAAGAAAAAAAGGGATCGTTAATTGAGTAAACTGTCAGCCTATGGACAAGAACGAAGTAACCGGTCATGCTTGAAACGGTTTTCTGCAGTTTCCTTCACGGACTCCAGATGATTATCGGCATAGTTCCTATCATAGTCGGCTGCAGCCGCACATTCTACTACTAGTCTACTCACAAAAATTCCTTCCACTCCACTCACATCATCACATCCTTAGGCATCACAATTGACCTTATTGTCGAAATGGAGCCCGCCCAAGGCAGCCGCTACAATTTATCTATTTAATTAAGCATTACCACTGTAATAATCACTGGAAACTTTGCAGTTGGAATATATCTACAGAAATAGAAAATCACAAACGACAACTATTGCAAGAAATGTAATGAGGAAGAAACAATTGGATACCTGCTATGGCACAGTTTTGATATACAGTTTTCTGAGCGACCTAGAGGAATCATCATAGGTAGCAGCGGATAGAATTTTGTACGAATCTGGAAATGTTCCAAGAAAAAGGACTAGTATAGAAGTTATGGATTTTGTGAAAATTAGAGTCGCACAATGGACCACAGATATTCAAGTGAGAGTGAATTGTTAAGCGGGCCAAACCCTTTAACATAATCTAATCTAACCGAAGGAACCGCATTTCATATGTATCGACGACAATGCTTTCATTGGATAAAATATCTCGTGTTGTGTTGCATCTATTTGTGTTCATATTACTATTTTAAGGACGTTCCCAAGAAAATCAGTTTTCTTACGATTCTTCTGTAATTTTGAATATATGTAGTTAAAAGTATCTTCCACACGTAGAATTTTTTTGTAATCTTCCTTACGGTACTAAATTTGTAAATATTGACAGTTAAAATTTGTATGTTTATCATATAAAACTGACCCCGATTAATGTTGTCATACACGTTTTATTAAATACCAAAAGTAATTATCTTACGATTCTTTTAAAAAACTGAGAATAAGTAATTGACGATATAACAAATATCTTTCTACAAAAATAATAAAAACAAGCGGTATTAGTTATCTTATAAATATTGTTTAAGTCCTCAATTTAATCAAAAATTCCATTATGTAAACTGCAATAGATCAAATAAAATATAGTAACACTGCAGCAAAAAGTGACACTGTACCTCAACTATATTTTATTTGATCTTTTGTAGTTTACATAATGGAATTTTTTTTAAGTTGAACACGACTGCTCTTTGGGAACGTCCTTAAAGCCTATCGATACGACTATGAATATGTTGATTGATAAATATTATAAATGCAAACTAACATAGATAGCCATGCTGTTTGTATTGTGTAAATAATCATAACAAACCATATTCAGGTTACTGGAAGTGATTTCGCACGCGAATTCAACGTGACTCGTATACAAATATATGGATTATAATTTATTGAGAATAGAGAATTTTATATAAATGTTGAAGCCCGTGAAGTATAATCACTTATTCATTATCCACATTTGCCCTTGATTCATTTATTGATTTATTTTGTTGATATTTTCAAAAATTGGGATAACACCATTTATATTGACGCAAAAAGGTAAAGATAATTTGCTAATTTAAAATAATTTGTTACACAGGAGCTGCGTGGAGTTAGTGAATTTTCTAAAATACATAAATTACTCTCTAGCGACAAGGCCAATTTTATTAATAAATGACATAAGTCAAGGGAAAAGGGGTCATAGTGAAATGAGAAAACACATAATATAAAATATCTGTATCAGGAGTAAAGTAGTAGAATAGAGCTGATTTCATTTGTTTTGACTATTATATGCGCGTAAGGGAGACTTATTTAAAAGTAGAAGGGCAACTTATTATACTGGTTATATTTCATACGTTTTAAATAAAATGATAAATGGATTAAAAGTGGGGGAAACATTAATATGTTTCCTCCCCGTCATTTTGAAAATAGACTGATCCACTCAAACTGTGATGATATTCGAGGGTTCTTTACAAATGAATATACTTCTACTTCCTTTTGTGTGCGAATACTTCCTCTCACATTTATGTTTTCATTTTATATTCATATATTATTTATATAGTTATGTATTTGACAATGAATGAAGTTAAATAGAAAATATATAAACAAACAATATCATAAATAGAAAATGCGTGTTTATGTATTTAATTAGGAAATCAATCTTTTAAGGGGAGCAATACGACGTTCAATTTTGTATATGAATCTCTTTCTGTTTAAAACAAGGAAATTAGTATTTAAGGATGTTCCAGCATACCTCCACTTTTCGACAGATTTTGCTCATTCTATTTCACAGACTAAAAATAACGTTTTCTAATAGATCCAAAGTTTCAGAATTTTTGACCGTTTAGAACGCGAGATAATTAATATCAAAGTTATCATTCTCTCTTTCATTAGAAGCATGTAAAACTTCATGTCCACCCAACTATTATCTGTTGTATTAGAAAAAAATACTCGACAGAATTTAAAAAAAAAAATTAGGAGAGTAAAGCTAAATATTTATTATATAAATTTAAAAAAAAAATCGTTTGTTACCGTTTTGTTTTCGAAATATAAAAATTTAAAATTATTATTTTTCTTCAAAGTAACATTACTTTGTATATGTGAACAGTGTATTTGTCTATGTGTTGTATATGTGTGTTTATGTATTTGTGCTATAATAAAATCAAACTGGTTTTTTGTCCTGATTTTATAATACAGTGCTGAAACGTCCTTAACAATTTTTATTATAAACAAAGAAATGCATGGGGTTCAGATATTTGAATTTTACAATTAGTTTGTTTTTTAGTTAAAAATACGACAATTTGTATCTAGTCTATGAATTATAAAAAAATTAAAGCGTATGTGAAACATCGAAAATAGATAATTTTGTATAGGAAATATGCATGAAAGGATGGCTTATTAAAGGAAATAAATATGGCATAATCAAAAACAAAATATTCAGATTATTTTTTAAAGAAAAAAATTATTTTTTATTGAAAAAATACACAAATAAATTTAATACCAACAAATTAAAAAAATTTTTAACATTGAGACGGCTCAATTCTTTCAATCAGTTACTTAAACTATTGTTATTATTACTAACTATTTTGTATAGAAAATATGCGTTGCCACCTATGAATGAGTTTTGAACCTATATATGTACTGCCATCTATTAGCATCTTTTTTTAAAACTTATTTGTTATCTGTAATCACCTATTGGTACGGGATACCAAAGGATTTTTTCCGGATGTTGAGCATCAAGCTGGTACTTTGTAAGTAGCTTCGTTTTGACAAGACGCCTAACTTTTTTAATTATAAAATTTTGGAAAACGGTATCGAAATTTTCTGGAAGCCGTTGAACATTGAGGATGGGAGACTTGGAGTTCAATCCATTGAAATTGTAGGACGAACGTTTTTGCTCGTTCTTCACTTGATTATCTTACAATTAATCTTAAAAATAACATGATGCTCGTAAACTTTGGATGAACGGCCAATTGTGTTTCCCTTCTCCCATCCCTCAGAAAATTTCGATATCGTTTTCCAAAATTTTATAATTAAAAAAGTTGGGCGTCTTGTCAAAACGAAGCTACTTACAAAATATCAGCTTGATGCTCGTCGCTCCTGAAAAAAACTCTTTGGTCTCCCGGACTATATGAACAACTTGTTGACGCGTGGTGAGAAAACGTCGCCGGGCCGTTGCCAAGTTACACGCCGCAATAAATGATTCACATCAAAATTTTGAAGTTGGTACCCATTTGCATTGTAGATACAAAATTTGTAGTTTGTAAAAACTTGAACGAACATGTTTAGTTCGTCAATTATAAATACGAGTATCAGAGACAAACAACGTCGGAAACTTAGAAGAATGAAATTATGTGATTAAGGGCCGTAAAATTGTCGTATAAAATCAATAAATTTATAATACATTAACTAAAATTGTAAAGAGTTCCACTCTACAGTCAAATCCATCGAAGTAAGAAGCTCCAGGTCGGCTGAAAAAACACATTTAACTTGAATAAATTTGAAAAAATCAAAATTACAACGGCTTGAGCTTTTTATCTACGGAAAACTGAAAAATGAAAGTGAATTCTTCAGGACAAAGTAGTTTCGAAACCTCTGGTTCAAATGGTAAGAAATGTCTGCCCCTACCACTCATATAAATTATCCCAGGATACCATCAGATACCATGACGTACGTTTATATAATTATATTGATAGCAATTTTATCGAAATATGTATTTTATGTTCTCATTCTTTATCAAATCTTAATAAACACAACGCAATAGAAAATATAAAACATAATTCCTTTTGTATTTTTGTTCCTTTGTATATTTTTCTCGAATTTCTTAATAATAATCGTTTCCGAAGTTATCACAAATGATTTACTCAAAGCCTTATGACTATACTATTAATTCAAATTTTCTTTCTTTCACAATATTGCTTCATAACATATTTTTGTTTGTATTGCAGTGGCGTTACTAAGGGCTCAGTAACGTAAAAAATTTTTACGAACAAAAAAGAGGTGTGGCTGTCTCGTAGACACGGCCGTGTGTTTTACGTGAATACGTGTACGTAAGGGGGTATCACTGGATTACCCTTAAGAAGCCCTTTTCAACCATATAGATAGATAGATTGTAGAGGCTGCCCTGGACGGGACACACTTCGACCATAAGGTCCATTGTGATGCCTAAGAATGTGAGGATGTGAGTGGAGTGAAGGAATTTTTGTGTATAGGCTAGGAATGATAGAAACTATGCTGATATTCACCTGGAGTTCGTGAAGGAAACTGCAGAAAAACTTCTCAAGCATAGCCGGTTACTTCGTTCTTGTCCATACGCCGACAGTTTAGTCAATTAACCGTCCCTTTTTTAATAATAATTTCTTAATAATTGACAAACTGTCGATGTCGGGATTCGAACCGATAACCTCCGAGTTTCCAAGCATACTGCGCAGACATGACGCCTTAGGCGGCTCGGTCATTTGGACGGGTACAATTGAATGTATATAATTTTTCCATGGCGGGGCGCTAGAGTAGTTCAAAATCGCCACCCTTTTCTAAAATAAATAAAACTACATATATAAAAAATTTTTGATATAGTATCTTAAATTTTAAGTGAAGCGTTTTGGCCGAGGTCCTTGGTACAACGTACTGTCTGCACCAGCCTTTTTACAGGCCTGATTCTGTTTATAATCTATCTATGTATATCTTTATTTATTAGATTTTAATACTTTTATGTATTTCATAAATGTATTGGAAGTGTACCGGTTAAATCAGAGGCTACCAAAATTTTTTTGTAATTGAGACCACGTGTATTTTTTCTATTTTCCGTAGGCCTCCTACCTTTACTATATTGAACTTTTACAAGTAGGTACATCAACTGCAATGTATTTTTTCAGCTGACTGAGAACTACTTACTTTGATAGAGTTAATTGTTAAGTGGAATATCTTAAAATAAATAAGCAATTATATATTTTTTTGTTCATACCTTTATTAACTCCACAGTAGTGTGACACTTGGAGTCCACAGAAATATTTTCCTATTTAAAATTCTCCCATCATATTCACCAGAGGCTTTTAGTAGACTTGACTACGAACCTGAATATCTAAAGGTCTGTGGTAGACCCCAATTTGGAGGACCATTGGGTTAGTAATATTGTTATAATAATTAATAATGATGTGTAAACAAGTTTCTATTAAAAAAAAAACATATTTAAAAAGATGCTTTTTATAGTAAAACAAATTTTCTACAACTTTACTTCTTATGCGTTTTTCGATTTTTTTCAATATTAAGAGAGATATACCAAATTTTGTGTTTCCCCCTACCTCTAAATCCCCCACCTTGTCGATTTTTGTCATGCTTACATGTTGAACTGAACCAACATGTAAAGGATCCGTAGGATTTGACCCGAACATACATACATATATTGCAAGTTAAATAAAAGCTTGTAAAATAACCACAGCGAATTTAAATTAACAAAATAAAAAATTTTATAAAAGAATCATTAGGGGACACCCGGGTTTGAACCGGGGACCTCTCGATCTGCAGTCGAATGCTCTACCACTGAGCTATATCCCCTGTAATGCTTTAAGTTGTCTATAAACTAGAATAAAATTTTCTAGTGTGACCACAGGAAGTGGAACAGTTTTGAAAATTGGCTACTTAATTCGTAACAAGGAGCGGTTGAATTTGGAGAGAGTTAATATTAAATAGCGTATTTGATTTCTAATAATTTTTGTAGTATTTAATCTTATAAAATGTTTTTTTTTTTGTTAATTTAAAATTTCACAGAAGACCTCCCCCATTGCCAAGCCGAAATGTATTTCTCGATATATGAATTTCGTTTGATAAAAAACATAGGATGCTTCAAAAATATTTAAAAAAAGATTTCAATAGATTGTCTTTCTGGTTGAATGATTTGGAACAAAACCTCCATTTTGTATGCAGCAAAAATTTTATCTGCTACGCAACATGAAAAAAAACAAGCAAATAACTGAGCGAACTTATTTAAACATAAAGTACATTATATTGAATTTTTCTCCTAGAGCTGAATTCACGTAATTTCCAAACACCTTTAAAACGGGTTCAAATGTGACGATGCAAATTTCCGTTAGTGCCGCATTCATTTGGTTTACAAAAAAAAATTTTTCAAATAAATTCTGTTCGTTAAACAACAAAAAAATTAACTTTAATATAAACCAAATGGGATGCTCTCTACTAACTCTTATTAAACTAGGCCAATTATGAAGATGTTAGTTGAGAGCACCCCATGCTTTTGTTTACATTTAAGTTAATTTTTTAATTAAATTAAATACTGATATGAAAAAATGAAACTCGTCAACCAGGTCGGAGTATACGCTAAAGTCTTCTACAGTTTGTCATACGTAACCGAAAGGAATTTGGACAAACATCGTTATGTTAATCGAATATCGAATGCAGCCAGCACAAATTAACTGCAAAAATTTGTAAAAAGAAACCACTTATGAAATCGATAGTATGTGTAGTTCTTATTTATTTGTTTAATGTACACATGGCGTGACAAGTAAACACTCCAGACTCAAAGGTAGACATTGTTTATTAAAAATATTTTTAATGTCAAGATTATCTGAATTGATATTATCCCAGTATAATGTTTTTCAGTGCATGCAAATAACTTACTAGTATCATTAATAACACAGGGAGAAATTTTGATAGTACAAAATTGTCGCCGAACTGTTGTTGCCTGAATTGTTTTTACTGTCGCCGAACTAGGCCCGGTTCCTAATAAATCCCATATATGATCAGTCGTTTTTGTAACTGTTGTAGTTGGAGCGGCAACCGTAAAAAATCATTCCGATTTTATAGAGGTTGAAACTTTCGGAAATGATAGTCTTTATAGTAAGTTCAATTACTTATTTAGGCTACTCTGCATAGACCTCCAAATCTTTTATCTCGCATAAGTTTTTAGATAATTTCCTCCTAAGGAAATGTAGCATTGTTTTTGTATCGATGGTACAATTTCGTAAATATTTCTTCAAATGTTTATCGATCCTACCTAATAGATAGATAGATTGTAGCGGCTGCCCTGGACGGGCTACACTTCGACCATAAGGTCAAATGATAGGAACTATGCCGATATTTATCTGGAGCTCGTGAAGGAAATTGCAGAAAACCTTCTCAAGCATAGCCGGTTACTTCGTTCTTGTCTATACGCCGACAGTTTAGTCAATTAACCTCCCCTTTTTTCTTAATAATTGAAAAACTGCCGATGTCGGGATTCGAATCCATAACCTCCCAGTTTCCAAGTAGGCATACTGTGCAGACATAACGCCTTAGGCTGTTCGGCCACGTTTACTTACCCATAATACACTGTGTAAAATGGTTTATGATAATAGTTTTGAATGTAAACTAAAACTAAATGTACTACAAAAACAACAGTACGTTTAATTAAGGGATTCATTATAAGTTAATAATAAAAATACTTTTAATGAGAAATTTGAGCTTAATGTTTTTTGATAATTTCATTTATATTTGGTCGTAAAAATGACAATGCTACTCTCATATCGTCTTCAACATTTATCAGTCTCGAACTTTTTTCGTTTTTATGTTGGTTAATACTATACTATATACATTTCTAAAATTTGGCGGCACAGTGGTTGAGAATCACAGCTCTAAGTCAACCTTTCCACTTGTCCGGTACTTCCCATAAACGAACTTTGAATACAAAAAGCACGTCATATTTCAAATTTTTTACTCGATCAACTTGAAATTGCGGCCTCCAGAGCGTGGATAGACATATATATATATATATATATATATATATATATATATATATATATATATATATATATATATATATATATATATACATAGATAAAGATGTTCATTCAAGACCCTTTGTCCATTCACGACTTTACTTTTTAGCTCTTAACTAATTTTAAAACAATATACATTGTTATGGGCCATAGCAAATAGAAATTATTTTTATATCGAAGATGTTTGTACAAAACATCTCCGTGTAAATTTTAAATTCACAAAGTAAAATCTTTCATTATGCAATTGAACTCTCGAGGTTAATATAATTTAATTACATATTTTGTTCTGTCTTTCATCATTATCCGCTTGAATGTAACATCAGTGGATGGATTATACACTTGATCTCCGTACAAGAGAACCATACAATGTTATTAATAAATAATAATCTTATCAAAGTTAAATCTTAATTCGATTTGACCTATACGTAAAAATACAATATTAGTATACATGATATTTAACATGGCGGGTAAAAATACGATTTCAGCAAATATTGATACTGATACGTACACTGAGCATGCTACGATTATTGGTCATAGTTACTCATGACATCATATTCCAAGATGGCGGCTTTAGTCAGGCTACAATTCGTTATACCAACAATACAATAATAAATCATGTTATTTTTTTCCGGTAAATTTTCAAAAAAAATGTAGAAGAGTTATTTTATGGTTATATAGGGTCTTTCAGTAAGAACGCTCGGAATGTATTTGATACTGGCGCCCCAAATCCGACAATTTTGCTTGTTCACCCATCCATTCATCTAAAAATGGGCCTTGTTGCTAAAGATGCTTTTTTGTCTTATCGTTAAAGATGTTGATCGAACGGAGCACTGATATTGATGATATTGTTCAATACTATAACTTTCCATAGTGATTTACCATACACTACAAAACAATTCACAATAAATTAGACAGATATCACTTATACAGTGTATCTACTTAAGTTGGCTCCGTATGGAAAACTTTTTTATTATAAGGTTTACGAAAAAAAGTTACCTTTATAAAAATCTCTGCTTTCGAAAATATTAACATTCAGCTATCTACTTTTGACATCGAATGTACAGAGTGTGCAGAAATTGAAAAAGTTCGATAGGAATTTTTTTTCCACTTCAATTTTAAATTAAATTTTGCAAATCCTACTTATAAAACACGTTATCTGTTATTCTAATTAACCAGTCATCGTACTTCAAATGTTTATTTGCTGATTTGAAACATTTAATGAATGATATGTAACAAAATAATGAATACAGAACATTTATTTATCATACATTACATTACAAATACAATTATTATTGTTGACGTAAGTAACAACAGTTATCTTCAGTTCGTTTTTGCCTCAACGTATCCACCTTCGCGTTCCATACATGTAATTGTTCTATTACAAAATTCTTTAAATCCACTACTACATATCTCGGGAGTGATTTCTTGAACCGTTTCCCGTATAATCTGTTCTATATGGTCCACATTTAGAACAAAAATATACAAAATTTAATTTAAAATTGAAGTGGTCAAAACATTCCTATCGAACTTTTTCAATTTTTAGACACCCTATACCTTCGATGTCAAAAGTGAATAGCTGAATATTAAAATTTTCGGATGCAGAGATTTTTATAAAGAATAACTTTTTTTCGTAAACCTTATAATAAAATAGTTTTCCATATGGAGCCAACTTAAGTAGACACACTGTATATGTTATAGTCCTAAGAAACAAAAACCAAAAGCAAATACCGGAACAGTATTAATAATAAAAGAAAAAAATTATATAAAAGCAAATTTTAAATAATTCATAAAGATAATGTTATTAATTTTAATATCCAAATATTAATAATTATAAATTACAACAAATTAAAACTCTCAGCTATACAATAACACATTACTGCTTACACAGCTAAACACCACGTGTCCCACCAAGTTTTCTGGGAACACCGTCAGTTCCCATTCACTTGTCTGCTAAAATGATCAATATTATGGTGGTAAAAAAGGAGTCTTAAGGATAAACCCCTTTGAAACGTTTTATATCATTCGATCGAAACATTTTAGTTCGATTTGAATTAAATTATTTTAATTTCAATTAAATTATATAAAATTTTTATTTGATTTTCACATGAATTTATTTAAATAAATAATTCCTTCTGGGCAATCAGGATAATTATTAATATTTGGATATGAAAAAGGACAGTTGTAGTTCACAAAATAAAGCCTAATTTACATTAACAATAATATTGCTAGCAGAAATTTGTTTTTTTACAAGTTGATAACATTAATAACATTTGTTGAGTATTTTGTATAATTAGCCACAAAAGTTGATGTCATTTTTTTAAATTTTATAGTTGATTTGTGACTTATTCGACCGGTTTTCGAAAAAACAAAAAAATTCGAATAAAATTTGTTACTATATTTATAATGAACAACTATTACCCGAATCATTTTTTCGAAAACCATATCAATAACACACAAATCAATTATAGAATAAATTAATAAATAGATATTAGAATAAATATAAATCGATATAGAATAAATTATTGTTAAAAAACATTTTTTAAAACAAACTTTCATTTAAATGCTCTAAAATGAAGAACATAAACTTTAAATTGAATCAAACCCATTAATTTATTACATTACAAAATTTATATGATATTATTAAAGCTTGTCGCGAGATTTACTTGTGTATGTTTGTTCGGTATGATTTATGTATGTATGTATTGTCGGGTCAAATCTTGCAAGCTGGATTAGAACCACTTCCTCTTATCCTACGGAGTTGAATTTTTACATGTTGGTGCAATTCCGATGACAATGCATTATTATGGTTAGCATGACAAGAATCGACAAGTGGAAATGCGGGTTTACAGTGAGGGAGAAACACAAAATTTGGTATATCTCTCTTAATATTGAAAAAATCGAAAAACACATAAGAGGTGAAGTTGTTTGAATATAAAAAGCTTGTTTTTAAAAAAATTTTTTTAATAGAAACTTATTTTAAATATTAAAAAAATTGTATTCATTGCTTTTTTGTTTATTTGTTTAACTATGGATTTTACCTGTGATATTGTGGGCTCTTTACACCCACAATAACACAATTTGTTATATTATTTTATTATTTTCTTGTTTTTAAGCGTAATAGTGTGGGCCCTTTACACCCACACTATTACGCAGTGATTTTCTTTATTATTGTTGTTGTTGTTTTAAATTCATTTTAATTTTGATATTGTGGGCCCTTTACACCTAAAAGATTATACTTGGTTATTTTTTTAAACTTTTTATTATCTAATTTTTAAGTTTTTAACTGTTGCATTGAAAGTTTTTTACACCTTCATAGCAACGCTGTTCTATTTTGTTTGGTTTTTATTGTTGATTTTTTTTTACATAGTTTATATTTTGTTGTCCTATTCCTGTCTGGTCAATTCATTTGACGAGGTAGTGCTGTGATAAAACTGTGTAATTTGTTTTTTATTTATTTATTTATTGCTTTTAAGGCCTAGAGGGGTTAATTAGCTGGATCTCGTAGTCCCTGGTAGGGGGGGTTGGTTTTTAGTGTATAACCTGGCCTTTGCCATGAGTCCCACACTTTGTGCACCATGAACTTTGCCCCTCCCTGTTTAAGAAGTCTTCTCTCGCGACTGCAATGTTTTGGCAATCGTTATAAAGTCCAAACTAAACTTAAAATATATCATATACACCGGATATAAAAACAAATACTGCGAGTTTGGTCGTGCGACCAGCCAAGTAGCCGCGCTTGTAAAGACAGATTCACGCTATTGCTTGTTTTTTGTTAGTGTAAACTAGCCTTGAAGTATTGAATGTAAACAATAATATTAAAAGTCAACATCATTTAATAAATAATATTTTTAAAATAAAAATTATACCTTATCCAAAATTTATTGTTTTATTAATAAATAAAATAATTTTTTATTAAAATATTTATTTAATTTTATTATCAGACAGTTTATGGTTCAGATGTCTGTAAAGTTAACAAGGTAATTAACACATTTCTTCCAGCTTAATATCTCGATTCATTTTAGACAAACAAATAACTGGTTGTAAGATTGCATGTTGTCAGAGGGTAAATTTGTGCTATACTTTCTTAAACGAAATTTTTGAACCAATAACAACAAGTAAAAGGAATTTTTAAACGGGACAATTTATTTTCATAATGGTCGATTCAACACAAATATATAATATTTAATATTCAAAATATTATTAAAATTTTTATAAAAAATTAATTTTATTTTTCTTAATAAATTAATGATCTACGAAAAAGGAAAATCAATCTGAAAGGGTATGTAAAACATCATAAATTCAAATTAAATAACATATAAGCGTAGTAATTGTTAGCTTGCAATAAAAAATATAACGTTTTTTTTTTAACACTTGATTTCACTACCCATCAAATTGTCGTACCGGGGGATTTAAATTGAAATCGATTCTAAACTCTAATGGCCCAAATAGACGCAGAACATGGTTGCAGCAACATTGAACTGCAACTAGCTTGTTGCTCTGTGTGTAGAGTGGTTGCAGCAACAAAAAACAAACTTTTTGTTGCTGCAACCACTCTACACACAGAGCAACAAGCTAGTTGCTGTTCAATGTTGCTGCAACCATGTTCTGCGTCTATTTGGGCCTTAATAAAGTAAACTTCAAAACGGATAAGTGGTATCATGTATGTATGTATTGTACGTGCTGTTATAACTTTATAGACAGTGATTGAAATTATTTAAATACAGTTGTAATTTAATACGTACAGAGAACCATAATTACAAAGTAATAAACCTACATTACATACAAACAGTTATAAAATATATAAATTGTGATTGATGGAAATATATTTGATAAAGTATTTCAATTTAAAATTTAAAAAATTCTAAAAATTC